>CALYMY010000136.1:0-89296 GCA_944548615.1 Micropterix aruncella | reverse complement strand
ATAAGCAATTAACCGTACACGGCGAATTGGTCAACGACCCTCCCTATTGATTTGATAATTCTCACGCACCGAATTTAACGGGCGATTTTAGACGGTCTTCCTTCCTGCACGGACCACAGAGGAGAACGGTCATCGAAGCGGCGGTCCGCGGCTTCCGGCCGCGGGCCGGCTGGTCATTATTCAGCCATATCTCAATGAGAAAGCATTATTCATTAATCAGTAGTAAAATCAGTGTAAATACTTTTAACTAGCAGCAGTGGTCGCTGGCATCTTTCTACATCTCCCATTACCCAGGCAAGTGTGAACAAACGTATGTTAAGGTCGTTCTTTCCACGCGCTCTGCGCAGCCACGTTTTTCTAAATTTCTAGTATGCCATAATAATATTCAGATCCTCACTTAAACGCATAGGCCGTAATTCCGCGCCGCCAAGCGCAAATTAGATTCCGTATATATATTTTTTCTTTTGCAAATGTTTGCGCCGACCGCCATTACGCGGCTCGGCAAAATCGGTCTCAATCACAGCGATCCGTACTCATTCCTTTCAAACGAACCCTCCTTTCCACTCCGCTCACCATTAACATTAGACGAGGGCCGTATTTTTAGAATCAGCACATTTGTAATATAACTTGTAAAAATATAACCCGGGACACGCGGTAAATTCCGTCCCGCAGGGATCCCGAGCGGCATACCCGCACGGATCCAAAAGTGTAACCTTTTCTTTCTTTATATTATAATATATTTTCATAATTTTAGCTACAGCGCTCACGCGCGCTGCAAAAGCGGTAAAAACCCATATTGTAGAACCGCCACGTTTTTTTTGGAATAAAACCTCATTTCACTTATAACTCTTTATTTTTCTTTCATCTTATTACCACGAAAACAGGGATAAAAAGGACATAAAATCAGGTGTTAATAAATTAAGAAAAGGCGGGGTTCCAGCCTGAGGAATTACATAGAATCAAAATATATATTTGTTTCATTATTTAATATCTGGCGAAATTCGCATCTCGTCAAGGAAGAATTTATAAAATATAGCAGGGGTTTAGCAAGTTTTTATACTATTAGTAATGACTCAGTAAACGGAATACATTAGCTGAAAAGGTTTAACATTATATAAATATCTTAGATTGAGATTTCAGATAATAATAAGTAATTTACACACAGAACACTTAAAATATTTAAATTTTTCAATATGAATATTAAAAAAACAAATTTCCTCAATAGATCGATGAAGACAAATCGTATCGTGTTATGGTCTTTGCCGATATTGGCCGCCTCGATAAGCTCTACAAAATGGCGTTTTTAGATTTTGAAATTTCAAATATTTAAATTATTCTTTTTAAATTTGAATTGCGATAAAAAACAACAGTTTTTCAGGATTTATACTATTAGTAATGACTCAGTAAACGGAATACATTAGCTGAAAAGGTTTCACATTATATAAATATCTTAGATTGAGATTTCAGATATTAATAAGTAATTTACACACAGAACACTTAAAATATTTAAATTTTTCAATATTAATATTAAAAAAACAAATTTCCTCAATAGATCGATGAAGACGAATCGTATCGTGTTATGGTCTTTGCCGATATTGGCCGCCTCGATAAGCTTTACAAAATAGCGTTTTTAGATTTTGAAATTTCAAATATTTAAATTATTATTTTTAAATTTTGAATTGCGATAAAAAACAACATTTTTTCAGGATTTATACTATTAGTAATGACTCAGTAAACGGAATACATTAGCTGAAAAGGTTTAACATTATATAAATATCTTAGATTGAGATTTCAGATAATAATAAGTAATTTTCACACAGAACACTTAAAATGTTTAAATTTTTCAATATGAATATTAAAAAAACAAATTTCCTCAATAGATCGATGAAGACGAATCGTATCGTGTTATGGTCTTTGCCGATATTGGCCGCCTCGATAAGCTCTACAAAATGGCGTTTTTAGATTTTGAAATTTCAAATATTTAATTTATTGTTTTTAAATTTTGAATTGCAATAAAAAACAACATTTTTTCAGGATTTATACTATTAGTAATGACTCAGTAAACGGAATACATTAGCTGAAAAGGTTTAACATTATATAAATATCTTAGATTTAGATTTCAGATAATAATAAGTAATTTTCACACAGAACACTTTAAATGTTTAAATTTTTCAATATGAATATTAAAAAAACAAATTTCCTCAATAGATCGATGAAGACAAATCGTATCGTGTGATGGTCTTTGCCGATATTGGCCGCCTCGATAAGCTCTACAAAATGGCGTTTTTAGATTTTGAAATTTCAAATATTTAAATTATTATTTTTAAATTTTGAATTGCAATAAAAAACAACATTTTTTCAGGATTTATACTATTAGTAATGACTCAGTAAACGGAATACATTAGCTGAAAAGGTTTAACATTATATAAATATCTTAGATTGAGATTTCAGATAATAATAAGTAATTTACACACAGAACACTTAAAATATTTAAATTTTTCAATATGAATATTAAAAAAACAAATTTCCTCAATAGATCGATGAAGACAAATCGTATCGTGTTATGGTCTTTGCCGATATTGGCCGCCTCGATAAGCTCTACAAAATGGCGTTTTTAGATTTTTAAATTTCAAATATTTAAATTATTCTTTTTAAATTTGAATTGCGATAAAAAACAACAGTTTTTCAGGATTTATACTATTAGTAATGACTCAGTAAACGGAATACATTAGCTGAAAAGGTTTCACATTATATAAATATCTTAGATTGAGATTTCAGATATTAATAAGTAATTTACACACAGAACACTTAAAATATTTAAATTTTTCAATATGAATATTAAAAAAACAAATTTCCTCAATAGATCGATGAAGACGAATCGTATCGTGTTATGGTCTTTGCCGATATTGGCCGCCTCGATAAGCTCTACAAAATGGCGTTTTTAGATTTTGAAATTTCAAATATTTAAATTATTCTTTTTAAATTTGAATTGCGATAAAAAACAACAGTTTTTCAGGATTTATACTATTAGTAATGACTCAGTAAACGGAATACATTAGCTGAAAAGGTTTCACATTATATAAATATCTTAGATTGAGATTTCAGATATTAATAAGTAATTTACACACAGAACACTTAAAATATTTAAATTTTTCAATATTAATATTAAAAAAACAAATTTCCTCAATAGATCGATGAAGACGAATCGTATCGTGTTATGGTCTTTGCCGATATTGGCCGCCTCGATAAGCTTTACAAAATAGCGTTTTTAGATTTTGAAATTTCAAATATTTAAATTATTATTTTTAAATTTTGAATTGCGATAAAAAACAACATTTTTTCAGGATTTATACTATTAGTAATGACTCAGTAAACGGAATACATTAGCTGAAAAGGTTTAACATTATATAAATATCTTAGATTGAGATTTCAGATAATAATAAGTAATTTTCACACAGAACACTTAAAATGTTTAAATTTTTCAATATGAATATTAAAAAAACAAATTTCCTCAATAGATCGATGAAGACGAATCGTATCGTGTTATGGTGTTTGCCGATATTGGCCGCCTCGATAAGCTCTACAAAATGGCGTTTTTAGATTTTGAAATTTCAAATATTTAATTTATTGTTTTTAAATTTTGAATTGCAATAAAAAACAACATTTTTTCAGGATTTATACTATTAGTAATGACTCAGTAAACGGAATACATTAGCTGAAAAGGTTTAACATTATATAAATATCTTAGATTTAGATTTCAGATAATAATAAGTAATTTTCACACAGAACACTTTAAATGTTTAAATTTTTCAATATGAATATTAAAAAAACAAATTTCCTCAATAGATCGATGAAGACAAATCGTATCGTGTGATGGTCTTTGCCGATATTGGCCGCCTCGATAAGCTCTACAAAATGGCGTTTTTAGATTTTGAAATTTCAAATATTTAAATTATTATTTTTAAATTTTGAATTGCAATAAAAAACAACATTTTTTCAGGATTTATACTATTAGTAATGACTCAGTAAACGGAATACATTAGCTGAAAAGGTTTAACATTATATAAATATCTTAGATTGAGATTTCAGATAATAATAAGTAATTTACACACAGAACACTTAAAATATTTAAATTTTTCAATATGAATATTAAAAAACAAATTTCCTCAATAGATCGATGAAGACAAATCGTATCGTGTTATGGTCTTTGCCGATATTGGCCGCCTCGATAAGCTCTACAAAATGGCGTTTTTAGATTTTGAAATTTCAAATATTTAAATTATTCTTTTTAAATTTGAATTGCGATAAAAAACAACAGTTTTTCAGGATTTATACTATTAGTAATGACTCAGTAAAAGGAATACATTAGCTGAAAAGGTTTCACATTATATAAATATCTTAGATTGAGATTTCAGATAATAATAAGTAATTTACACACAGAACACTTAAAATATTTAAATTTTTCAATATGAATATTAAAAAACAAATTTCCTCAATAGATCGATGAAGACAAATCGTATCGTGTTATGGTCTTTGCCGATATTGGCCGCCTCGATAAGCTCTACAAAATGGCGTTTTTAGATTTTGAAATTTCAAATATTTAAATTATTCTTTTTAAATTTGAATTGCGATAAAAAACAACAGTTTTTCAGGATTTATACTATTAGTAATGACTCAGTAAACGGAATACATTAGCTGAAAAGGTTTCACATTATATAAATATCTTAGATTGAGATTTCAGATATTAATAAGTAATTTACACACAGAACACTTAAAATATTTAAATTTTTCAATATGAATATTAAAAAAACAAATTTCCTCAATAGATCGATGAAGACGAATCGTATCGTGTTATGGTCTTTGCCGATATTGGCCGCCTCGATAAGCTCTACAAAATGGCGTTTTTAGATTTTGAAATTTCAAATATTTAAATTATTCTTTTTAAATTTGAATTGCGATAAAAAACAACAGTTTTTCAGGATTTATACTATTAGTAATGACTCAGTAAACGGAATACATTAGCTGAAAAGGTTTCACATTATATAAATATCTTAGATTGAGATTTCAGATATTAATAAGTAATTTACACACAGAACACTTAAAATATTTAAATTTTTCAATATGAAATGTATGTATGTAATTATGTATGTTTTCAATATGAAATGTTTTCATATGTATGTTTTCAATATGTATGTTTTCAATATGAAATGTTTTCAATATGAATGTGTATGTATGTAAGACGGTAAGTGTGTATGTATGTAAGACGGTAAGTGTGTATGTATGTAAGACGGTAAGTGTGTATGTATGTAAGACGGTAAGTGTGTATGTATGTAAGACGGTAAGTGTGTATGTATGTAAGACGGTAAGTGTGTATGTATGTAAGACGGTAAGTGTGTATGTATGTAAGACGGTAAGTGTGTATGTATGTAAGACGGTAAGTGTGTATGTATGTAAGACGGTAAGTGTGTATGTATGTAAGACGGTAAGTGTGTATGTATGTAAGACGGTAAGTGTGTATGTATGTAAGACGGTAAGTGTGTATGTATGTAAGACGGTAAGTGTGTATGTATGTAAGACGGTAAGTGTGTATGTATGTAAGACGGTAAGTGTGTATGTATGTAAGACGGTAAGTGTGTATGTATGTAAGACGGTAAGTGTGTATGTATGTAAGACGGTAAGTGTGTATGTATGTAAGACGGTAAGTGTGTATGTATGTAAGACGGTAAGTGTGTATGTATGTAAGACGGTAAGTGTGTATGTATGTAAGACGGTAAGTGTGTATGTATGTAAGACGGTAAGTGTGTATGTATGTAAGACGGTAAGTGTGTATGTATGTAAGACGGTAAGTGTGTATGTATGTAAGACGGTAAGTGTGTATGTATGTAAGACGGTAAGTGTGTATGTATGTAAGACGGTAAGTGTGTATGTATGTGTAGCGACGCTACAAACAGTAGAAGGAAGAGTGGAGGGGCGAGGCGTCCGTGCAGCGCCACGGGCGACAGAAGAATGGCGAGGGAGCACGACGGAGCCCGGTATATACGCTAGTCGTGCTTATAAGCAGAGCGAGCGAGACAACGCTATACTGAGGGAGAGAGACGGAGAGAAGGAGAAAGGAACCTTTCAGACAGGGAGAGGAGGAAAGGAAATTAGCTGGAAGAAAACTCCCATACTGCGGCAAGGTCCTGAAAGTGAGCATCAACAAATATATACACGCACCGGACGGCGGGCAGGGAGCGACCGCGAGACACGACCGAACAGAGCAGTGACGAACGCCACACTGCCGTTCGCGGCGGCAGACAGCGAGGCGACGGGCCGACGCGACAGAGGAGAGCAAGCGGAGGGGGAGCGAGAAAGCGATGGGCGGTCGAGACGAGGTCGCTGGCCGTGTGATATAAATAGAAGCAGCTAATGTAGGTCAACCATCACGTTCTTCGACTCACGATAGAGACGCGAAATTGGTGACCCCGACGAGGTTGGTGACCCTGTACGAGGCACCGACTATTAGTCGACCTATTTCAAAAAAAATTAATCTCGCCAAACTCACGCACGGCAGAAGCACGGGCACTATCCATCCAGGCCATCAAACAATCGCCGAATTACCTAAGAATATTCGACGAGTTTCAGAATATTACATCAGCAACATCTCAACCGAGACAACCGAAGCACCAGGTGGAACACCACATTGAAACGGAAGGTCCACCGGTGTTCGCCAGACCGCGGCCACTTAATCCAGAAAGGTACGCAGCGGCAAAGAAGATATTCGACGAAATGATCGCAGCCGGAGTCTGCCGACCGTCGAAGAGCCAATGGGCGAGCCCGCTGCATTTGGTCCCCAAAGCAAATGGAGAATTCCGACCATGTGGAGACTATAGGAGGCTCAACAGTATCACCGTACCAGATCGATATACTATCCCGAGACTACAGGATTTCACGCACTCGCTGGAAAATAGCACCATTTTCACATCGTTAGATTTGGTAAAGGCATACATACAAATACCGGTAAGAAAAGAAGATATGGAAAAGACAGCCATCACCACTCCCTTCGGCCTTTTTGAGATGTGCAGAATGAGCTTCGGACTACGAAACAGAGCACAGACGATGCAGCGTTTTATGGACGAAGTACTGAGGGGCTTACCGTTCATATTCGTGTATATCGACGACATTTTAATAGCCTCAGAAAACGAGGAAGCTCACGCAAGACACTTAAGAGAAACGCTCGGGAGATTAGACGCGCATGGAATCACGATCAACATAGACAAATGCCACGTAGGAAGAACCGAGCTAGACTTCCTAGGATACACCGTGAATGCTACTGGAATACGACCAAAGGCGGACAAGGTAGAGGCGATAAAAAAATACCCGAAACCAGCAGACGTCCAGCAGTTACGGAGATTCCTAGGAATGATCAATTTCTATAGAAATAGCATCCCAAGAGCCGCGCAATATCAAGAAAAATTAAACAAGTTCCTACAAGGAGCAAAAAAGAATGATCGCACGCCAATTCCATGGACAACAGAAACCACAGAAGCATTCGAGAAATGCCGGGACAGCGTTGAAGAAGCGGTAATTTTAGCGCACCCGTCGGCGCATGCACCATTGGCAATAATGACAGATGCATCAAATACCTGCGTAGGAGCGGCATTACATCAAAAGAAAGGTGGAGAATGGGCGCCGTTAGGATTTTATTCGAAGGCAATGTCGCATGCGCAACAAAATTACGCAACTTACGATAGGGAGTTGTTGGCAATCTACCTATCGGTGAGACACTTTCGGAAGATGGTAGAAGGGCGTGAGCTGACGATATTCACGGATCACAAGCCACTAATTCACGCTCTCAAGAAATTGGACGACTCTATCACGGAAACGCCCATGCGAATTCGTCATACGTCATATATTTCGCAATTTGCAAGCACGATAGAATACCTGCCGGGAAAAGCAAACGTCGTGGCCGACGCGCTCTCGAGGATAGCAGAAATCGACTGCCCAAACACGTTCGACTACGAAGAATTGGCGGCACAACAGGCAGGAGATCCTGAGCTAAAAACGATAAGGCAACAAGAAAATTTAAAATTTGAAAAGAAAGGCGACAAACCAGTATGGTGCGAAGTGTCCACCAAGAAAGCAAGGCCATACATCACGCCAGCATTGCGGATAAAAGCAATAAAATTGGTACACGACATCAGTCATCCCGGTATCCGAGCGACAAGAAAAATGGTAGCGGAACGTTATTTTTGGCCAAGGATGAATAAGGAGAGCGCGGAATATGCAAAAACATGCATCGCTTGTCAGCGCGCAAAAATACATAGACATACGCGCGCGCCCATAGGGACATTCATGGAGGCAGGACGTTTGGAACACGTACATATAGACATCGTCGGACCCTTAGGAATAGCAGAAGAGTACCGATACCTCGTAACCATGATCGACAGGGCAACGAAGTGGGTCGAATGTATCCCGGTCAAAGATATAAGCGCAGAAACGGTAGCGCAGGTCTTCTACGAAGGATGGATTGCGCGATTCGGAGCACCGATTCGGATTACCACTGACCAGGGAAGGCAGTTCGAGTCCACATTGTTCACAGCTTTGACACAGATACTGGGAGTATAAAAGATACATACCACAGCGTATCACCCCCAGGCAAATGGGATGATAGAAAGATGGCATAGATCCCTAAAAGCAGCATTAAGAGCGCGACTAAAAACAGCGAATTGGGTGAGAGAATTACCCACCGTATTAATGGGATTACGAGCAGCTATTAAAGAAGACTACGGGATCAGCCCGGCGGAATTACTGTACGGGACAACACTCAGGCTCCCAGGAGATTCTACTGAAACAAATTACGCTCGCGTTATCACGTATTATTGTACATTTTTGTAAAGAGGAAAAATATATTTTTACACAACAGTTTATCGCGGTTTTTTCTATCACGTTCTTCGACTCACGATAGAGACGCGAAATTGGTTTCGCGTCTCTATCTATGGAGGGGGAGCGAGAAAGCGATGGGCGGTCGAGACGAGGTCGCTGGCCGTGTGATATAAATAGAAGCAGCTAATGTAGGTCAACGATTCTACTGAAACAAATTACGCTCGCGTTATCACGTATTATTGTACATTTTTGTAAAGAGGAAAAATATATTTTTACACAACAGTTTATCGCGGTTTTTTTCTATCACGTTCTTCGACTCACGATAGAGACGCGAAATATGTAAGACGGTAAGTGTGTATGTATGAAAGACGGTAAGTGTGTATGTATGTAAGACGGTAAGTGTGTATGTATGTAAGACGGTAAGTGTGTATGTATGTAAGACGGTAAGTGTGTATGTATGTAAGACGGTAAGTGTGTATGTATGTAAGACGGTAAGTGTGTATGTATGTAAGACGGTAAGTGTGTATGTATGTAAGACGGTAAGTGTGTATGTATGTAAGACGGTAAGTGTGTATGTATGTAAGACGGTAAGTGTGTATGTATGTAAGACGGTAAGTGTGTATGTATGTAAGACGGTAAGTGTGTATGTATGTAAGACGGTAAGTGTGTATGTATGTAAGACGGTAAGTGTGTATGTATGTAAGACGGTAAGTGTGTATGTATGTAAGACGGTAAGTGTGTATGTATGTAAGACGGTAAGTGTGTATGTATGTAAGACGGTAAGTGTGTATGTATGTAAGACGGTAAGTGTGTATGTATGTAAGACGGTAAGTGTGTATGTATGTAAGACGGTAAGTGTGTATGTATGGAAGACGGTAAGTGTGTATGTATGTAAGACGGTAAGTGTGTATGTATTTAAGACGGTAAGTGTGTATGTATGTAAGACGGTAAGTGTGTATGTATGTAAGACGGTAAGTGTGTATGTATGTAAGACGGTAAGTGTGTATGTATGTAAGACGGTAAGTGTGTATGTATGTAAGACGGTAAGTGTGTATGTATGTAAGACGGTAAGTGTGTATGTATGTAAGACGGTAAGTGTGTATGTATGTAAGACGGTAAGTGTGTATGTATGTAAGACGGTAAGTGTGTATGTATGTAAGACGGTAAGTGTGTATGTATGTAAGACGGTAAGTGTGTATGTATGTAAGACGGTAAGTGTGTATGTATGTAAGACGGTAAGTGTGTATGTATGTAAGACGGTAAGTGTGTATGTATGTAAGACGGTAAGTGTGTATGTATGTAAGACGGTAAGTGTGTATGTATGTAAGACGGTAAGTGTGTATGTATGTAAGACGGTAAGTGTGTATGTATGTAAGACGGTAAGTGTGTATGTATGTAAGACGGTAAGTGTGTATGTATGTAAGACGGTAAGTGTGTATGTATGTAAGACGGTAAGTGTGTATGTATGTAAGACGGTAAGTGTGTATGTATGTAAGACGGTAAGTGTGTATGTATGTAAGACGGTAAGTGTGTATGTATGTAAGACGGTAAGTGTGTATGTATGTAAGACGGTAAGTGTGTATGTATGTAAGACGGTAAGTGTGTATGTATGTAAGACGGTAAGTGTGTATGTATGTAAGACGGTAAGTGTGTATGTATGTAAGACGGTAAGTGTGTATGTATGTAAGACGGTAAGTGTGTATGTATGTAAGACGGTAAGTGTGTATGTATGTAAGACGGTAAGTGTGTATGTATGTAAGACGGTAAGTGTGTATGTATGTAAGACGGTAAGTGTGTATGTATGTAAGACGGTAAGTGTGTATGTATGTAAGACGGTAAGTGTGTATGTATGTGTAGCGACGCTACAAACAGTAGAAGGAAGAGTGGAGGGGCGAGGCGTCCGTGCAGCGCCACGGGCGACAGAAGAATGGCGAGGGAGCACGACGGAGCCCGGTATATACGCTAGTCGTGCTTATAAGCAGAGCGAGCGAGACAACGCTATACTGAGGGAGAGAGACGGAGAGAAGGAGAAAGGAACCTTTCAGACAGGGAGAGGAGGAAAGGAAATTAGCTGGAAGAAAACTCCCATACTGCGGCAAGGTCCTGAAAGTGAGCATCAACAAATATATACACGCACCGGACGGCGGGCAGGGAGCGACCGCGAGACACGACCGAACAGAGCAGTGACGAACGCCACACTGCCGTTCGCGGCGGCAGACAGCGAGGCGACGGGCCGACGCGACAGAGGAGAGCAAGCGGAGGGGGAGCGAGAAAGCGATGGGCGGTCGAGACGAGGTCGCTGGCCGTGTGATATAAATAGAAGCAGCTAATGTAGGTCAACCATCACGTTCTTCGACTCACGATAGAGACGCGAAATTGGTGACCCCGACGAGGTTGGTGACCCTGTACGAGGCACCGACTATTAGTCGACCTATTTCAAAAAAAATTAATCTCGCCAAACTCACGCACGGCAGAAGCACGGGCACTATCCATCCAGGCCATCAAACAATCGCCGAATTACCTAAGAATATTCGACGAGTTTCAGAATATTACATCAGCAACATCTCAACCGAGACAACCGAAGCACCAGGTGGAACACCACATTGAAACGGAAGGTCCACCGGTGTTCGCCAGACCGCGGCCACTTAATCCAGAAAGGTACGCAGCGGCAAAGAAGATATTCGACGAAATGATCGCAGCCGGAGTCTGCCGACCGTCGAAGAGCCAATGGGCGAGCCCGCTGCATTTGGTCCCCAAAGCAAATGGAGAATTCCGACCATGTGGAGACTATAGGAGGCTCAACAGTATCACCGTACCAGATCGATATACTATCCCGAGACTACAGGATTTCACGCACTCGCTGGAAAATAGCACCATTTTCACATCGTTAGATTTGGTAAAGGCATACATACAAATACCGGTAAGAAAAGAAGATATGGAAAAGACAGCCATCACCACTCCCTTCGGCCTTTTTGAGATGTGCAGAATGAGCTTCGGACTACGAAACAGAGCACAGACGATGCAGCGTTTTATGGACGAAGTACTGAGGGGCTTACCGTTCATATTCGTGTATATCGACGACATTTTAATAGCCTCAGAAAACGAGGAAGCTCACGCAAGACACTTAAGAGAAACGCTCGGGAGATTAGACGCGCATGGAATCACGATCAACATAGACAAATGCCACGTAGGAAGAACCGAGCTAGACTTCCTAGGATACACCGTGAATGCTACTGGAATACGACCAAAGGCGGACAAGGTAGAGGCGATAAAAAAATACCCGAAACCAGCAGACGTCCAGCAGTTACGGAGATTCCTAGGAATGATCAATTTCTATAGAAATAGCATCCCAAGAGCCGCGCAATATCAAGAAAAATTAAACAAGTTCCTACAAGGAGCAAAAAAGAATGATCGCACGCCAATTCCATGGACAACAGAAACCACAGAAGCATTCGAGAAATGCCGGGACAGCGTTGAAGAAGCGGTAATTTTAGCGCACCCGTCGGCGCATGCACCATTGGCAATAATGACAGATGCATCAAATACCTGCGTAGGAGCGGCATTACATCAAAAGAAAGGTGGAGAATGGGCGCCGTTAGGATTTTATTCGAAGGCAATGTCGCATGCGCAACAAAATTACGCAACTTACGATAGGGAGTTGTTGGCAATCTACCTATCGGTGAGACACTTTCGGAAGATGGTAGAAGGGCGTGAGCTGACGATATTCACGGATCACAAGCCACTAATTCACGCTCTCAAGAAATTGGACGACTCTATCACGGAAACGCCCATGCGAATTCGTCATACGTCATATATTTCGCAATTTGCAAGCACGATAGAATACCTGCCGGGAAAAGCAAACGTCGTGGCCGACGCGCTCTCGAGGATAGCAGAAATCGACTGCCCAAACACGTTCGACTACGAAGAATTGGCGGCACAACAGGCAGGAGATCCTGAGCTAAAAACGATAAGGCAACAAGAAAATTTAAAATTTGAAAAGAAAGGCGACAAACCAGTATGGTGCGAAGTGTCCACCAAGAAAGCAAGGCCATACATCACGCCAGCATTGCGGATAAAAGCAATAAAATTGGTACACGACATCAGTCATCCCGGTATCCGAGCGACAAGAAAAATGGTAGCGGAACGTTATTTTTGGCCAAGGATGAATAAGGAGAGCGCGGAATATGCAAAAACATGCATCGCTTGTCAGCGCGCAAAAATACATAGACATACGCGCGCGCCCATAGGGACATTCATGGAGGCAGGACGTTTGGAACACGTACATATAGACATCGTCGGACCCTTAGGAATAGCAGAAGAGTACCGATACCTCGTAACCATGATCGACAGGGCAACGAAGTGGGTCGAATGTATCCCGGTCAAAGATATAAGCGCAGAAACGGTAGCGCAGGTCTTCTACGAAGGATGGATTGCGCGATTCGGAGCACCGATTCGGATTACCACTGACCAGGGAAGGCAGTTCGAGTCCACATTGTTCACAGCTTTGACACAGATACTGGGAGTATAAAAGATACATACCACAGCGTATCACCCCCAGGCAAATGGGATGATAGAAAGATGGCATAGATCCCTAAAAGCAGCATTAAGAGCGCGACTAAAAACAGCGAATTGGGTGAGAGAATTACCCACCGTATTAATGGGATTACGAGCAGCTATTAAAGAAGACTACGGGATCAGCCCGGCGGAATTACTGTACGGGACAACACTCAGGCTCCCAGGAGATTCTACTGAAACAAATTACGCTCGCGTTATCACGTATTATTGTACATTTTTGTAAAGAGGAAAAATATATTTTTACACAACAGTTTATCGCGGTTTTTTCTATCACGTTCTTCGACTCACGATAGAGACGCGAAATTGGTTTCGCGTCTCTATCTATGGAGGGGGAGCGAGAAAGCGATGGGCGGTCGAGACGAGGTCGCTGGCCGTGTGATATAAATAGAAGCAGCTAATGTAGGTCAACGATTCTACTGAAACAAATTACGCTCGCGTTATCACGTATTATTGTACATTTTTGTAAAGAGGAAAAATATATTTTTACACAACAGTTTATCGCGGTTTTTTTCTATCACGTTCTTCGACTCACGATAGAGACGCGAAATATGTAAGACGGTAAGTGTGTATGTATGAAAGACGGTAAGTGTGTATGTATGTAAGACGGTAAGTGTGTATGTATGTAAGACGGTAAGTGTGTATGTATGTAAGACGGTAAGTGTGTATGTATGTAAGACGGTAAGTGTGTATGTATGTAAGACGGTAAGTGTGTATGTATGTAAGACGGTAAGTGTGTATGTATGTAAGACGGTAAGTGTGTATGTATGTAAGACGGTAAGTGTGTATGTATGTAAGACGGTAAGTGTGTATGTATGTAAGACGGTAAGTGTGTATGTATGTAAGACGGTAAGTGTGTATGTATGTAAGACGGTAAGTGTGTATGTATGTAAGACGGTAAGTGTGTATGTATGTAAGACGGTAAGTGTGTATGTATGTAAGACGGTAAGTGTGTATGTATGTAAGACGGTAAGTGTGTATGTATGTAAGACGGTAAGTGTGTATGTATGTAAGACGGTAAGTGTGTATGTATGTAAGACGGTAAGTGTGTATGTATGTAAGACGGTAAGTGTGTATGTATGGAAGACGGTAAGTGTGTATGTATGTAAGACGGTAAGTGTGTATGTATTTAAGACGGTAAGTGTGTATGTATGTAAGACGGTAAGTGTGTATGTATGTAAGACGGTAAGTGTGTATGTATGTAAGACGGTAAGTGTGTATGTATGTAAGACGGTAAGTGTGTATGTATGTAAGACGGTAAGTGTGTATGTATGTAAGACGGTAAGTGTGTATGTATGTAAGACGGTAAGTGTGTATGTATGTAAGACGGTAAGTGTGTATGTATGTAAGACGGTAAGTGTGTATGTATGTAAGACGGTAAGTGTGTATGTATGTAAGACGGTAAGTGTGTATGTATGTAAGACGGTAAGTGTGTATGTATGTAAGACGGTAAGTGTGTATGTATGTAAGACGGTAAGTGTGTATGTATGTAAGACGGTAAGTGTGTATGTATGTAAGACGGTAAGTGTGTATGTATGTAAGACGGTAAGTGTGTATGTATGTAAGACGGTAAGTGTGTATGTATGTAAGACGGTAAGTGTGTATGTATGTAAGACGGTAAGTGTGTATGTATGTAAGACGGTAAGTGTGTATGTATGTAAGACGGTAAGTGTGTATGTATGTAAGACGGTAAGTGTGTATGTATGTAAGACGGTAAGTGTGTATGTATGTAAGACGGTAAGTGTGTATGTATGTAAGACGGTAAGTGTGTATGTATGTAAGACGGTAAGTGTGTATGTATGTAAGACGGTAAGTGTGTATGTATGTAAGACGGTAAGTGTGTATGTATGTAAGACGGTAAGTGTGTATGTATGTAAGACGGTAAGTGTGTATGTATGTAAGACGGTAAGTGTGTATGTATGTAAGACGGTAAGTGTGTATGTATGTAAGACGGTAAGTGTGTATGTATGTAAGACGGTAAGTGTGTATGTATGTAAGACGGTAAGTGTGTATGTATGTAAGACGGTAAGTGTGTATGTATGTAAGACGGTAAGTGTGTATGTATGTAAGACGGTAAGTGTGTATGTATGTAAGACGGTAAGTGTGTATATATGTAAGACGGTAAGTGTGTATGTATGTAAGACGGTAAGTGTGTATGTATGTAAGACGGTAAGTGTGTATGTATGTAAGACGGTAAGTGTGTATGTATGTAAGACGGTAAGTGTGTATGTATGTAAGACGGTAAGTGTGTATGTATGTAAGACGGTAAGTGTGTATGTATGTAAGACGGTAAGTGTGTATGTATGTAAGACGGTAAGTGTGTATGTCTGTAAGACGGTAAGTGTGTATGTATGTAAGACGGTAAGTGTGTATGTATGTAAGACGGTAAGTGTGTATGTATGTAAGACGGTAAGTGTGTATGTATGTAAGACGGTAAGTGTGTATGTATGTAAGACGGTAAGTGTGTATGTATGTAAGACGGTAAGTGTGTATGTATGGAAGACGGTAAGTGTGTATGTATGTAAGACGGTAAGTGTGTATGTATGTAAGACGGTAAGTGTGTATGTATGTAAGACGGTAAGTGTTAATGTATGTAAGACGGTAAGTGTGTATGTATGTAAGACGGTAAGTGTGTATGTATGTAAGACGGTAAGTGTGTATGTATGTAAGACGGTAAGTGTGTATGTATGTAAGACGGTAAGTGTGTATGTATGTAAGACGGTAAGTGTGTATGTATGTAAGACGGTAAGTGTGTATGTATGTAAGACGGTAAGTGTGTATGTATGTAAGACGGTAAGTGTGTATGTATGTAAGACGGTAAGTGTGTATGTATGTAAGACGGTAAGTGTGTGTGTATGTAAGACGGTAAGTGTGTATGTATGTAAGACGGTAAGTGTGTATGTATGTAAGACGGTAAGTGTGTATGTATGTAAGACGGTAAGTGTGTATGTATGTAAGACGGTAAGTGTGTATGTATGTAAGACGGTAAGTGTGTATGTATGTAAGACGGTAAGTGTGTATGTATGTAGGACGGTAAGTGTGTATGTATGTAAGACGGTAAGTGTGTATGTATGTAAGACGGTAAGTGTGTATGTATGTAAGACGGTAAGTGTGTATGTATGTAAGACGGTAAGTGTGTATGTATGTAAGACGGTAAGTGTGTATGTATGTAAGACGGTAAGTGTGTATGTATGTAAGACGGTAAGTGTGTATGTATGTAAGACGGTAAGTGTGTATGTATGTAAGACGGTAAGTGTGTATGTATGTAAGACGGTAAGTGTGTATGTATGTAAGACGGTAAGTGTGTATGTATGTAAGACGGTAAGTGTGTATGTATGTAAGACGGTAAGTGTGTATGTATGTAAGACGGTAAGTGTGTATGTATGTAAGACGGTAAGTGTGTATGTATGTAAGACGGTAAGTGTGTATGTATGTAAGACGGTAAGTGTGTATGTATGTAAGACGGTAAGTGTGTATGTATGTAAGACGGTAAGTGTGTATGTATGTAAGACGGTAAGTGTGTATGTATGTAAGACGGTAAGTGTGTATGTATGTAAGACGGTAAGTGTGTATGTATGTAAGACGGTAAGTGTGTATGTATATAAGACGGTAAGTGTGTATGTATGTAAGACGGTAAGTGTGTATGTATGTAAGACGGTAAGTGTGTATGTATGTAAGACGGTAAGTGTGTATGTATGTAAGACGGTAAGTGTGTATGTATGTAAGACGGTAAGTGTGTATGTATGTAAGACGGTAAGTGTGTATGTATGTAAGACGGTAAGTGTGTATGTATGTAAGACGGTAAGTGTGTATGTATGTAAGACGGTAAGTGTGTATGTATGTAAGACGGTAAGTGTGTATGTATGTAAGACGGTAAGTGTGTATGTATGTAAGACGGTAAGTGTGTATGTATGTAAGACGGTAAGTGTGTATGTATGTAAGACGGTAAGTGTGTATGTATGTAAGACGGTAAGTGTGTATGTATGTAAGACGGTAAGTGTGTATGTATGTAAGACGGTAAGTGTGTATGTATGTAAGACGGTAAGTGTGTATGTATGTAAGACGGTAAGTGTGTATGTATGTAAGACGGTAATTTACACACAGAACACTTAAAATATTTAAATTTTTCAATATGAATATTAAAAAAACAAATTTCCTCAATAGATCGATGAAGACGAATCGTATCGTGTTATGGTCTTTGCCGATATTGGCCGCCTCGATAAGCTTTACAAAATAGCGTTTTTAGATTTTGAAATTTCAAATATTTAAATTATTATTTTTAAATTTTGAATTGCGATAAAAAACAACATTTTTTCAGGATTTATACTATTAGTAATGACTCAGTAAACGGAATACATTAGCTGAAAAGGTTTAACATTATATAAATATCTTAGATTGAGATTTCAGATAATAATAAGTAATTTTCACACAGAACACTTAAAATGTTTAAATTTTTCAATATGAATATTAAAAAAACAAATTTCCTCAATAGATCGATGAAGACGAATCGTATCGTGTTATGGTCTTTGCCGATATTGGCCGCCTCGATAAGCTCTACAAAATGGCGTTTTTAGATTTTGAAATTTCAAATATTTAATTTATTGTTTTTAAATTTTGAATTGCAATAAAAAACAACATTTTTTCAGGATTTATACTATTAGTAATGACTCAGTAAACGGAATACATTAGCTGAAAAGGTTTCACATTATATAAATATCTTAGATTGAGATTTCAGATATTAATAAGTAATTTACACACAGAACACTTAAAATATTTAAATTTTTCAATATGAATATTAAAAAAACAAATTTCCTCAATAGATCGATGAAGACAAATCGTATCGTGTTATGGTCTTTGCCGATATTGGCCGCCTCGATAAGCTCTACAAAATGGCGTTTTTAGATTTTGAAATTTCAAATATTTAATTTATTGTTTTTAAATTTTGAATTGCAATAAAAAACAACATTTTTTCAGGATTTATACTATTAGTAATGACTCAGTAAACGGAATACATTAGCTGAAAAGGTTTAACATTATATAAATATCTTAGATTTAGATTTCAGATAATAATAAGTAATTTTCACACAGAACACTTTAAATGTTTAAATTTTTCAATATGAATATTAAAAAAACAAATTTCCTCAATAGATCGATGAAGACAAATCTTATCGTGTTATGGTCTTTGCCGATATTGGCCGCCTCGATAAGCTCTACAAAATGGCGTTTTTAGATTTTGAAATTTCAAATATTTAAATTATTCTTTTTAAATTTGAATTGCGATAAAAAACAACAGTTTTTCAGGATTTATACTATTAGTAATGACTCAGTAAACGGAATACATTAGCTGAAAAGGTTTCACATTATATAAATATCTTAGATTGAGATTTCAGATATTAATAAGTAATTTACACACAGAACACTTAAAATATTTAAATTTTTCAATATGAAATGTATGTATGTAATTATGTATGTTTTCAATATGAAATGTTTTCATATGTATGTTTTCAATATGTATGTTTTCAATATGAAATGTTTTCAATATGAATGTGTATGTATGTAAGACGGTAAGTGTGTATGTATGTAAGACGGTAAGTGTGTATGTATGTAAGACGGTAAGTGTGTATGTATGTAAGACGGTAAGTGTGTATGTATGTAAGACGGTAAGTGTGTATGTATGTAAGACGGTAAGTGTGTATGTATGTAAGACGGTAAGTGTGTATGTATGTAAGACGGTAAGTGTGTATGTATGTAAGACGGTAAGTGTGTATGTATGTAAGACGGTAAGTGTGTATGTATGTAAGACGGTAAGTGTGTATGTATGTAAGACGGTAAGTGTTTATGTATGTAAGACGGTAAGTGTGTATGTATGTAAGACGGTAAGTGTGTATGTATGTAAGACGGTAAGTGTGTATGTATGTAAGACGGTAAGTGTGTATGTATGTAAGACGGTAAGTGTGTATGTATGTAAGACGGTAAGTGTGTATGTATGTAAGACGGTAAGTGTGTATGTATGTAAGACGGTAAGTGTGTATGTATGTAAGACGGTAAGTGTGTATGTATGTAAGACGGTAAGTGTGTATGTATGTAAGACGGTAAGTGTGTATGTATGTAAGACGGTAAGTGTGTATGTATGTAAGACGGTAAGTGTGTATGTATGTAAGACGGTAAGTGTGTATGTATGTAAGACGGTAAGTGTGCATGTATGTAAGACTGTAAGTGTGTATGTATGTAAGACGGTAAGTGTGTATGTATGTAAGACGGTAAGTGTGTATGTATGTAAGACGGTAAGTGTGTATGTATGTAAGACGGTAAGTGTGTATGTATGTAAGGCGGTAAGTGTGTATGTATGTAAGACGGTAAGTGTGTATGTATGTAAGACGGTAAGTGTGTATGTATGTAAGACGGTAAGTGTGTATGTATGTAAGACGGTAAGTGTGTATGTATGTAAGACGGTAAGTGTGTATGTATGTAAGACGGTAAGTGTGTATGTATGTAAGACGGTAAGTGTGTATGTATGTAAGACGGTAAGTGTGTATGTATGTAAGACGGTAAGTGTGTATGTATGTAAGACGGTAAGTGTGTATGTATGTAAGACGGTAAGTGTGTATGTATGTAAGACGGTAAGTGTGTATGTATGTAAGACGGTAAGTGTGTATGTATGTAAGACGGTAAGTGTGTATGTATGTAAGATGGTAAGTGTGTATGTATGTAAGACGGTAAGTGTGTATGTATGTAAGACGGTAAGTGTGTATGTATGTAAGACGGTAAGTGTGTATGTATGTAAGACGGTAAGTGTGTATGTATGTAAGACGGTAAGTGTGTATGTATGTAAGACGGTAAGTGTGTATGTATGTAAGACGGTAAGTGTGTATGTATGTAAGACGGTAAGTGTGTATGTATGTAAGACGGTAAGTGTGTATGTATGTAAGACGGTAAGTGTGTATGTATGTAAGACGGTAAGTGTGTATGTATGTAAGACGGTAAGTGTGTATGTATGCATCGCTTGTCAGCGCGCAAAAATACATAGACATACGCGCGCGCCCATAGGGACATTCATGGAGGCAGGACGTTTGGAACACGTACATATAGACATCGTCGGACCCTTAGGAATAGCAGAAGAGTACCGATACCTCGTAACCATGATCGACAGGGCAACGAAGTGGGTCGAATGTATCCCGGTCAAAGATATAAGCGCAGAAACGGTAGCGCAGGTCTTCTACGAAGGATGGATTGCGCGATTCGGAGCACCGATTCGGATTACCACTGACCAGGGAAGGCAGTTCGAGTCCACATTGTTCACAGCTTTGACACAGATACTGGGAGTAAAAAAGATACATACCACAGCGTATCACCCCCAGGCAAATGGGATGATAGAAAGATGGCATAGATCCCTAAAAGCAGCATTAAGAGCGCGACTAAAAACAGCGAATTGGGTGAGAGAATTACCCACCGTATTAATGGGATTACGAGCAGCTATTAAAGAAGACTACGGGATCAGCCCGGCGGAATTACTGTACGGGACAACACTCAGGCTCCCAGGAGATTTTTTTGAAAAACAAACTACAAAAACGATACCAGAAACTGTGCAGCAAATGAGAGAGACATTCGAGGCGCACAGACCGCGAAGAGAACGAGAACACCACAATAACATTTTCGTACATCGAGATCTAAAGGAGGCGACGCACGTATTTGTGAGAGACGACACGGTGAAGAGACCACTGCAAAACCCGTATAGAGGGCCATATAAGGTTTTGAGGCGGCGAGATAAGACATTCGACATTGAACAGGACAGAGCCAAAGTTACCATCTCGATTGATCGTTTAAAACCCTGCTACGGCGTGGCAAGCAGTAACGAGAACGAGCAGGAGACAGACAAGGAGGAGCCCAGGTGGGCAGCGTCCGCGAACAACAACCAACAAGGACCACAGCAATACAAGACCAGATACGGAAGAACGGTTCGACCTCCCGGGCAGTGGCACACGACGGCCTGTCGTCCTCCCAAAGGGGGGAATGATGTAGCGACGCTACAAACAGTAGAAGGAAGAGTGGAGGGGCGAGGCGTCCGTGCAGCGCCACGGGCGACAGAAGAATGGCGAGGGAGCACGACGGAGCCCGGTATATACGCTAGTCGTGCTTATAAGCAGAGCGAGCGAGACAACGCTATACTGAGGGAGAGAGACGGAGAGAAGGAGAAAGGAACCTTTCAGACAGGGAGAGGAGGAAAGGAAATTAGCTGGAAGAAAACTCCCATACTGCGGCAAGGTCCTGAAAGTGAGCATCAACAAATATATACACGCACCGGACGGCGGGCAGGGAGCGACCGCGAGACACGACCGAACAGAGCAGTGACGAACGCCACACTGCCGTTCGCGGCGGCAGACAGCGAGGCGACGGGCCGACGCGACAGAGGAGAGCAAGCGGAGGGGGAGCGAGAAAGCGATGGGCGGTCGAGACGAGGTCGCTGGCCGTGTGATATAAATAGAAGCAGCTAATGTAGGTCAACCATTCTACTGAAACAAATTACGCTCGCGTTATCACGTATTATTGTACATTTTTGTAAAAAGGAAAAATATATTTTTACACAACAGTTTATCGCGGTTTTTTCTATCACGTTCTTCGACTCACGATAGAGACGCGAAATATGTAAGACGGTAAGTGTGTATGTATGAAAGACGGTAAGTGTGTATGTATGTAAGACGGTAAGTGTGTATGTATGTAAGACGGTAAGTGTGTATGTATGTAAGACGGTAAGTGTGTATGTATGTAAGACGGTAAGTGTGTATGTATGTAAGACGGTAAGTGTATATGTATGTAAGACGGTAAGTGTGTATGTATGTAAGACGGTAAGTGTGTATGTATGTAAGACGGTAAGTGTGTATGTATGTAAGACGGTAAGTGTGTATGTATGTAAGACGGTAAGTGTGTATGTATGTAAGACGGTAAGTGTGTATGTATGTAAGACGGTAAGTGTGTATGTATGTAAGACGGTAAGTGTGTATGTATGTAAGACGGTAAGTGTGTATGTATGTAAGACGGTAAGTGTGTATGTATGTAAGACGGTAAGTGTGTATGTATGTAAGACGGTAAGTGTGTATGTATGTAAGACGGTAAGTGTGTATGTATGTAAGACGGTAAGTGTGTATGTATGTAAGACGGTAAGTGTGTATGTATGGAAGACGGTAAGTGTGTATGTATGTAAGACGGTAAGTGTGTATGTATGTAAGACGGTAAGTGTGTATGTATGTAATACGGTAAGTGTTTATGTATGTAAGACGGTAAGTGTGTATGTATGTAAGACGGTAAGTGTGTATGTATGTAAGACGGTAAGTGTGTATGTATGTAAGACGGTAAGTGTGTATGTATGTAAGACGGTAAGTGTGTATGTATGTAAGACGGTAAGTGTGTATGTATGTAAGACGGTAAGTGTGTATGTATGTAAGACGGTAAGTGTGTATGTATGTAAGACGGTAAGTGTGTATATGTAAGACGGTAAGTGTGTATGTAGGGTAAGACGGTAAGTGTGTATGTATGTAAGACGGTAAGTGTGTATGTATGTAAGACGGTAAGTGTGTATGTATGTAAGACGGTAAGTGTGTATGTATGTAAGACGGTAAGTGTGTATGTATGTAAGACGGTAAGTGTGTATGTATGTAAGACGGTAAGTGTGTATGTATGTAAGACGGTAAGTGTGTATGTATGTAAGACGGTAAGTGTGTATGTATGTAAGACGGTAAGTGTGTATGTATGTAAGACGGTAAGTGTGTATGTATGTAAGACGGTAAGTGTGTATGTATGTAAGACGGTAAGTGTGTATGTATGTAAGACGGTAAGTGTGTATGTATGTAAGACGGTAAGTGTGTATGTATGTAAGACGGTAAGTGTGTATGTATGTAAGACGGTAAGTGTGTATGTATGTAAGACGGTAAGTGTGTAGATGTAAGACGGTAAGTGTGTATGTATGTAAGACGGTAAGTGTGTATGTATGTAAGACGGTAAGTGTGTATGTATGTAAGACGGTAAGTGTGTATGTATGTAAGACGGTAAGTGTGTATGTATGTAAGACGGTAAGTGTGTATGTATGTAAGACGGTAAGTGTGTATGTATGTAAGACGGTAAGTGTGTATGTATGTAAGACGGTAAGTGTGTATGTATGTAAGACGGTAAGTGTGTATGTATGTAAGACGGTAAGTGTGTATGAGTATGTAAGACGGTAAGTGTGTATGTATGTAAGACGGTAAGTGTGTATGTATGTAAGACGGTAAGTGTGTATGTATGTAAGACGGTAAGTGTGTATGTATGTAAGACGGTAAGTGTGTATGTATGTAAGACGGTAAGTGTGTATGTATGTAAGACGGTAAGTGTGTATGTATGTAAGACGGTAAGTGTGTATGTATGTAAGACGGTAAGTGTGTATGTATGTAAGACGGTAAGTGTGTATGTATGTAAGACGGTAAGTGTGTATGTATGTAAGACGGTAAGTGTGTATGTATGTAAGACGGTAAGTGTGTATGTATGTAAGACGGTAAGTGTGTATGTATGTAAGACGGTAAGTGTGTATGTATGTAAGACGGTAAGTGTGTATGTATGTAAGACGGTAAGTGTGTATGTATGTAAGACGGTAAGTGTGTATGTATGTAAGACGGTAAGTGTGTATGTATGTAAGACGGTAAGTGTGTATGTATGTAAGACGGTAAGTGTGTATGTATGTAAGACGGTAAGTGTGTATGTATGTAAGACGGTAAGTGTGTATGTATGTAAGACGGTAAGTGTGTATGTATGTAAGACGGTAAGTGTGTATGTATGTAAGACGGTAAGTGTGTATGTATGTAAGACGGTAAGTGTGTATGTATGTAAGACGGTAAGTGTGTATGTATGTAAGACGGTAAGTGTGTATGTATGTAAGACGGTAAGTGTGTATGTATGTAAGACGGTAAGTGTGTATGTATGTAAGACGGTAAGTGTGTATGTATGTAAGACGGTAAGTGTGTATGTATGTAAGACGGTAAGTGTGTATGTATGTAAGACGGTAAGTGTGTATGTATGTAAGACGGTAAGTGTGTATGTATGTAAGACGGTAAGTGTGTATGTATGTAAGACGGTAAGTGTGTATGTATGTAAGACGGTAAGTGTGTATGTATGTAAGACGGTAAGTGTGTATGTATGTAAGACGGTAAGTGTGTATGTATGTAAGACGGTAAGTGTGTATGTATGTAAGACGGTAAGTGTGTATGTATGTAAGACGGTAAGTGTGTATGTATGTAAGACGGTAAGTGTGTATGTATGTAAGAC
The DNA here is from genome assembly GCA_944548615.1 of Micropterix aruncella. Classification (NCBI taxonomy): domain Eukaryota; kingdom Metazoa; phylum Arthropoda; class Insecta; order Lepidoptera; family Micropterigidae; genus Micropterix; species Micropterix aruncella. The sequence goes on along the minus strand of CALYMY010000136.1, from coordinate 64,570 downwards.
GGTAAGTGTGTATGTATGTAAGACGGTAAGTGTGTATGTATGTAAGACGGTAAGTGTGTATGTATGTAAGACGGTAAGTGTGTATGTATGTAAGACGGTAAGTGTGTATGTATGTAAGACGGTAAGTGTGTATGTATGTAAGACGGTAAGTGTGTATGTATGTAAGACGGTAAGTGTGTATGTATGTAAGACGGTAAGTGTGTATGTATGTAAGACGGTAAGTGTGTATGTATGTAAGACGGTAAGTGTGTATGTATGTAAGACGGTAAGTGTGTATGTATGTAAGACGGTAAGTGTGTATGTATGTAAGACGGTAAGTGTGTATGTATGTAAGACGGTAAGTGTGTATGTATGTAAGACGGTAAGTGTGTATGTATGTAAGACGGTAAGTGTGTATGTATGTAAGACGGTAAGTGTGTATGTATGTAAGACGGTAAGTGTGTATGTATGTAAGACGGTAAGTGTGTATGTATGTAAGACGGTAAGTGTGTATGTATGTAAGACGGTAAGTGTGTATGTATGTAAGACGGTAAGTGTGTATGTATGTAAGACGGTAAGTGTGTATGTATGTAAGACGGTAAGTGTGTATGTATGTAAGACGGTAAGTGTGTATGTATGTAAGACGGTAAGTGTGTATGTATGTAAGACGGTAAGTGTGTATGTATGTAAGACGGTAAGTGTGTATGTATGTAAGACGGTAAGTGTGTATGTATGTAAGACGGTAAGTGTGTATGTATGTAAGACGGTAAGTGTGTATGTATGTAAGACGGTAAGTGTGTATGTATGTAAGACGGTAAGTGTGTATGTATGTAAGACGGTAAGTGTGTATGTATGTAAGACGGTAAGTGTGTATGTATGTAAGACGGTAAGTGTGTATGTATGTAAGACGGTAAGTGTGTATGTATGTAAGACGGTAAGTGTGTATGTATGTAAGACGGTAAGTGTGTATGTATGTAAGACGGTAAGTGTGTATGTATGTAAGACGGTAAGTGTGTATGTATGTAAGACGGTAAGTGTGTATGTATGTAAGACGGTAAGTGTGTATGTATGTAAGACGGTAAGTGTGTATGTATGTAAGACGGTAAGTGTGTATGTATGTAAGACGGTAAGTGTGTATGTATGTAAGACGGTAAGTGTGTATGTATGTAAGACGGTAAGTGTGTATGTATGTAAGACGGTAAGTGTGTATGTATGTAAGACGGTAAGTGTGTATGTATGTAAGACGGTAAGTGTGTATGTATGTAAGACGGTAAGTGTGTATGTATGTAAGACGGTAAGTGTGTATGTATGTAAGACGGTAAGTGTGTATGTATGTAAGACGGTAAGTGTGTATGTATGTAAGACGGTAAGTGTGTATGTATGTAAGACGGTAAGTGTGTATGTATGTAAGACGGTAAGTGTGTATGTATGTAAGACGGTAAGTGTGTATGTATGTAAGACGGTAAGTGTGTATGTATGTAAGACGGTAAGTGTGTATGTATGTAAGACGGTAAGTGTGTATGTATGTAAGACGGTAAGTGTGTATGTATGTAAGACGGTAAGTGTGTATGTATGTAAGACGGTAAGTGTGTATGTATGTAAGACGGTAAGTGTGTATGTATGTAAGACGGTAAGTGTGTATGTATGTAAGACGGTAAGTGTGTATGTATGTAAGACGGTAAGTGTGTATGTATGTAAGACGGTAAGTGTGTATGTATGTAAGACGGTAAGTGTGTATGTATGTAAGACGGTAAGTGTGTATGTATGTAAGACGGTAAGTGTGTATGTATGTAAGACGGTAAGTGTGTATGTATGTAAGACGGTAAGTGTGTATGTATGTAAGACGGTAAGTGTGTATGTATGTAAGACGGTAAGTGTGTATGTATGTAAGACGGTAAGTGTGTATGTATGTAAGACGGTAAGTGTGTATGTATGTAAGACGGTAAGTGTGTATGTATGTAAGACGGTAAGTGTGTATGTATGTAAGACGGTAAGTGTGTATGTATGTAAGACGGTAAGTGTGTATGTATGTAAGACGGTAAGTGTGTATGTATGTAAGACGGTAAGTGTGTATGTATGTAAGACGGTAAGTGTGTATGTATGTAAGACGGTAAGTGTGTATGTATGTAAGACGGTAAGTGTGTATGTATGTAAGACGGTAAGTGTGTATGTATGTAAGACGGTAAGTGTGTATGTATGTAAGACGGTAAGTGTGTATGTATGTAAGACGGTAAGTGTGTATGTATGTAAGACGGTAAGTGTGTATGTATGTAAGACGGTAAGTGTGTATGTATGTAAGACGGTAAGTGTGTATGTATGTAAGACGGTAAGTGTGTATGTATGTAAGACGGTAAGTGTGTATGTATGTAAGACGGTAAGTGTGTATGTATGTAAGACGGTAAGTGTGTATGTATGTAAGACGGTAAGTGTGTATGTATGTAAGACGGTAAGTGTGTATGTATGTAAGACGGTAAGTGTGTATGTATGTAAGACGGTAAGTGTGTATGTATGTAAGACGGTAAGTGTGTATGTATGTAAGACGGTAAGTGTGTATGTATGTAAGACGGTAAGTGTGTATGTATGTAAGACGGTAAGTGTGTATGTATGTAAGACGGTAAGTGTGTATGTATGTAAGACGGTAAGTGTGTATGTATGTAAGACGGTAAGTGTGTATGTATGTAAGACGGTAAGTGTGTATGTATGTAAGACGGTAAGTGTGTATGTATGTAAGACGGTAAGTGTGTATGTATGTAAGACGGTAAGTGTGTATGTATGTAAGACGGTAAGTGTGTATGTATGTAAGACGGTAAGTGTGTATGTATGTAAGACGGTAAGTGTGTATGTATGTAAGACGGTAAGTGTGTATGTATGTAAGACGGTAAGTGTGTATGTATGTAAGACGGTAAGTGTGTATGTATGTAAGACGGTAAGTGTGTATGTATGTAAGACGGTAAGTGTGTATGTATGTAAGACGGTAAGTGTGTATGTATGTAAGACGGTAAGTGTGTATGTATGTAAGACGGTAAGTGTGTATGTATGTAAGACGGTAAGTGTGTATGTATGTAAGACGGTAAGTGTGTATGTATGTAAGACGGTAAGTGTGTATGTATGTAAGACGGTAAGTGTGTATGTATGTAAGACGGTAAGTGTGTATGTATGTAAGACGGTAAGTGTGTATGTATGTAAGACGGTAAGTGTGTATGTATGTAAGACGGTAAGTGTGTATGTATGTAAGACGGTAAGTGTGTATGTATGTAAGACGGTAAGTGTGTATGTATGTAAGACGGTAAGTGTGTATGTATGTAAGACGGTAAGTGTGTATGTATGTAAGACGGTAAGTGTGTATGTATGTAAGACGGTAAGTGTGTATGTATGTAAGACGGTAAGTGTGTATGTATGTAAGACGGTAAGTGTGTATGTATGTAAGACGGTAAGTGTGTATGTATGTAAGACGGTAAGTGTGTATGTATGTAAGACGGTAAGTGTGTATGTATGTAAGACGGTAAGTGTGTATGTATGTAAGACGGTAAGTGTGTATGTATGTAAGACGGTAAGTGTGTATGTATGTAAGACGGTAAGTGTGTATGTATGTAAGACGGTAAGTGTGTATGTATGTAAGACGGTAAGTGTGTATGTATGTAAGACGGTAAGTGTGTATGTATGTAAGACGGTAAGTGTGTATGTATGTAAGACGGTAAGTGTGTATGTATGTAAGACGGTAAGTGTGTATGTATGTAAGACGGTAAGTGTGTATGTATGTAAGACGGTAAGTGTGTATGTATGTAAGACGGTAAGTGTGTATGTATGTAAGACGGTAAGTGTGTATGTATGTAAGACGGTAAGTGTGTATGTATGTAAGACGGTAAGTGTGTATGTATGTAAGACGGTAAGTGTGTATGTATGTAAGACGGTAAGTGTGTATGTATGTAAGACGGTAAGTGTGTATGTATGTAAGACGGTAAGTGTGTATGTATGTAAGACGGTAAGTGTGTATGTATGTAAGACGGTAAGTGTGTATGTATGTAAGACGGTAAGTGTGTATGTATGTAAGACGGTAAGTGTGTATGTATGTAAGACGGTAAGTGTGTATGTATGTAAGACGGTAAGTGTGTATGTATGTAAGACGGTAAGTGTGTATGTATGTAAGACGGTAAGTGTGTATGTATGTAAGACGGTAAGTGTGTATGTATGTAAGACGGTAAGTGTGTATGTATGTAAGACGGTAAGTGTGTATGTATGTAAGACGGTAAGTGTGTATGTATGTAAGACGGTAAGTGTGTATGTATGTAAGACGGTAAGTGTGTATGTATGTAAGACGGTAAGTGTGTATGTATGTAAGACGGTAAGTGTGTATGTATGTAAGACGGTAAGTGTGTATGTATGTAAGACGGTAAGTGTGTATGTATGTAAGACGGTAAGTGTGTATGTATGTAAGACGGTAAGTGTGTATGTATGTAAGACGGTAAGTGTGTATGTATGTAAGACGGTAAGTGTGTATGTATGTAAGACGGTAAGTGTGTATGTATGTAAGACGGTAAGTGTGTATGTATGTAAGACGGTAAGTGTGTATGTATGTAAGACGGTAAGTGTGTATGTATGTAAGACGGTAAGTGTGTATGTATGTAAGACGGTAAGTGTGTATGTATGTAAGACGGTAAGTGTGTATGTATGTAAGACGGTAAGTGTGTATGTATGTAAGACGGTAAGTGTGTATGTATGTAAGACGGTAAGTGTGTATGTATGTAAGACGGTAAGTGTGTATGTATGTAAGACGGTAAGTGTGTATGTATGTAAGACGGTAAGTGTGTATGTATGTAAGACGGTAAGTGTGTATGTATGTAAGACGGTAAGTGTGTATGTATGTAAGACGGTAAGTGTGTATGTATGTAAGACGGTAAGTGTGTATGTATGTAAGACGGTAAGTGTGTATGTATGTAAGACGGTAAGTGTGTATGTATGTAAGACGGTAAGTGTGTATGTATGTAAGACGGTAAGTGTGTATGTATGTAAGACGGTAAGTGTGTATGTATGTAAGACGGTAAGTGTGTATGTATGTAAGACGGTAAGTGTGTATGTATGTAAGACGGTAAGTGTATGTGTATGTAAGACGGTAAGTGTGTATGTATGTAAGACGGTAAGTGTGTATGTATGTAAGACGGTAAGTGTGTATGTATGTAAGACGGTAAGTGTGTATGTATGTAAGACGGTAAGTGTGTATGTATGTAAGACGGTAAGTGTGTATGTATGTAAGACGGTAAGTGTGTATGTATGTAGGACGGTAAGTGTGTATGTATGTAAGACGGTAAGTGTGTATGTATGTAAGACGGTAAGTGTGTATGTATGTAAGACGGTAAGTGTGTATGTATGTAAGACGGTAAGTGTGTATGTATGTAAGACGGTAAGTGTGTATGTATGTAAGACGGTAAGTGTGTATGTATGTAAGACGGTAAGTGTTGTTAGGGCCTAGTTTTTATAGTATACAAACTTTAACCTAAATCATTTTAATAATTAATCAGTTAACTTTATCCATCGCGCCATAGACGCGATACACCGAGCGGATACGTCTTACCGTATGTAGACGACAAGTCGCGCACATCCCTAATCAATTTTAATCAGTAAGGTAGAATATTTTTACTTAGAAAAGAGATCTTTCTTCTTTTTTTTTTTTTGGCTGGCAACGACCGAGCAAGACGGTCGAGAAGACACCGGCCGCTCCGCCGTTGGCGGAGCGGGCCGACTACCGCCCATTTAATTATTCATTTGCACACCAGCCAACACAGTCTAGAACTTAAATTCTGTGAATATCTAAAATCTATAACTAAACTCAGTTCAACATCCGGGCAGGACCTCAGCGGATTCCATACCTTATACAGGCAAGTCTTCTATCTGTAACCATTAGCTTCCCCTCATAAAGTCAGATTTTAAAAATAATAAATTTAAATTAAAATATTGTCTTAAAGCCAAATCCCCCGTAAATTACCGTTGCCATATCTTCGTTGGCGAATAAATTAGAGTCATATAAATCAAATTTATTAAATTGAGTACGTCGAAATAGAGGTAGGTAGTGCGTGGGATGTGCTATAATTCCCGGTGTCTAAGCATCGCATTCCGTCTTCTCGCCTCAATCGATTTCTCTAATACCATCTAAATATTGAATCCAAAATAATAATTTAAAACTTAAAATCATATCCGGGGAGCAGGCGCTAAAAAATCTAGAAGCAACCTTCCAATAACTCCCGCGGGTAGCAGTGTCTTCCTTCTCTATTCCAGAACCCAAAGTACCTGTCCAAAATCCCACTTCGCCGAATTAATCCCTGAAAATTGAAAGGCTGTAACGTTCAGTTTTCCACGAATCTAATTTTAGAATTTTTGTTAATTCCAACTACTCGGATTCGCCATATGCTATGGCCTAGCTTTCATTTATTATAATCAAAATAAAATATGTTACTCTGTCAAATAAACCTTTCATTTTGGTTAATTAATCATTATTTAGCGAATTAAAGAAATCGAGACGGTACCTAAAAATACCGCCGGGCCAGAGCGAGCAACAGGCTCGTAGGTACCCGACTAGCACTGGACAGGGTAATGTTTCAGGGCAAGGAATAAATAAAGAATAATTTTATAAAAGAAACTTTGAAATTATATATTTTAATTTTATCATTTAGCGGAGAAAAGAACCGCAATACATTATTTAATTATAGCAGCATCTGCTGGTTTAGAGCGGACCTAGATTCAAATAGTATTTTCTCTTTTTAAATATAATCATCTAGCAATTATTTCCAATAAATTCATTAGACGATTTAGCCATTGATTTATGTAAGAGCGTGGACCGAGACCGGGGCCGAGCGCTCCAAGCGGGCGCGATCGAGGCGCGCCGGCGCGGTACCTCGTCGGTACACCGATAGAGGGCGCGGTGAGTAAATCATAATATTCGATCTCGTCGCCGCAGCGCACTAAACTTGATATCGCTTCTTCTTCTTCTTTTAGTCCTCTCACAAGATATATTGAAATTCATTTTATAATAAAACATAACTAGGGTACTTGACCGTCCATTCAATTTGAATGCTCTCGACTTCAGGACGACGTCAATACAGGATTTTAACCACCCCTGAGCACGACTGAGCTACCGTGGTATCCTTGGCGTCGCTCCACTCCCACGCACAAAGGTAACTTCCCAGGCGGAGGGAGGCCCTTTGCATTTGTTTATGTGGTCTATCATCTATTTCTCGCATGTGTAGCTGGCGCCTCTACAAATAAATACACTTTTATCGTTACACATAGCAGCCATCAAAGACATCTCTTTACTTTATTTTCATTAGACACATAACAAACTGCCGCCCAACTGGGGCAAAAAATTTTTTTTTTCTAAAAACGGATAATTTTTTTTTTTAGGATTCAAACTTTTTTTTCAATACGCCCTTATTATAACAATATTACAATTTTATTTTCTTTTTGTATCTTCTCTCATATAGCGTCCGACATATAGGACACCATAGAATTTCCCACCCAACCCGCCCAAAATTTTTCCCTTTTATTATTTTTATTTTTTTCTTCTATTGTTTCTCTACACAACGTACCTACTGCCAATTTATTTTACAGGTTGTTACAAAACTAACACAATATTTTTTTCATGCTTTATAAAGTGCTTTACATTTAAAATTTTTAAAATAGTATACTACATGTACAATAGCCTTTCAGCCGTAAGCGCAAGTAATAACCAAGGTATCTTGGGGATTTGACTTCGGAATCAGCAACGGATTACGTGGGGATTTTGCTTCTGCGACGACACGTTGGACACATATCTAGTTATACAGTTACAACAAACGAACCTTAAGATATTTATGCAGAAAAATATCCGCAATTAATACTACTATTCCACTTATAATAATACTTAGCAAACATTCACAAGCCTACAGGGTGTTACAATTTTTTTATTAAATTAATTTTTTTTCATTTTTATTTTATTTTTTTTGTTTTCATTTAACTTCATCAATTTTGTTTTTTTTTCATTTCCTTTCCCATTTGCCTTATTGCATATGGGACGTCAACTTAATAAACTCATAATACACTCTAATCAATACACACTAGCTACATCAACACACTAGGATCAACACTCTCACCTTTAAATAAACATTTCAACTTTACAGTTCAACTTACACACACACTTCAATTTCAGCCGCTTCACAATTCTTTAAAAATAACAGGAAAACGCAAACATCTTAGTAGAAAACACGTTTAATTTAAAACAGGAGATTGGGTCTGGGCCAAAAACCATACATTGTCAAGAAAAGCAGATTTCTTTTGTAGCAAACTCAGCCCTAGGTACATAAAGTGCAAAGTCATTGCGAAAAAGTCCCCAGTCGCGTACGAGTTAGCCGACGAGAACGGAAAACCGCGGGGTCTTTTCCATATTAAGGACATTGCGAGTAACTAATACCCTATAACGACATATGGTCTAGCGTGGCGTCGCCGAAGTGAAGTCGAACGCGTCATCACGGTTTCCATCGTAAAACTGCGGATTCCGGGTATAAATCGCACAAGGTACACAAAAAGGTATTAACTATTGCGTCTATAAGGCATAAAATAAGCTATTCAACAAAAAAAACAAAGATTCAAAATTATAACTCCCTTTGATATAAGACAAACAAATTAAACAATTAATTGTATACAACCTAACGCACTTTATCAAGATACAAAATCCAAAACAAAGCGCAACAGATAAGCTAAATTCACACACACAAAACACATTACACAACAGAACACACGGTCTAAAGTACCTACAGAACAAAAATCAAACACAAATACTAATAGTTTATACAAAAAAAAATTTTATAAAATATAAATTTTTTTTTGAAAGGTACTCTCATCCGGCAAGAAGGCGCCGGATTCGGTACCTCACCATGTGGGCAAATTTAGCCCCAAATTCTTAAAAATATAATAAATATCATTAGTGTATTTTCATTCCCAAATTTAAAAACAAACAATATTTCGAGTCAATGCAATCAAACACACTTACACAACACCTGCGTTAAGCGATTATTTATAAATAGATCCGACCGACCAACATACACGGCAGTAGGTATGATAAATCATAATATAGAGATAAAATCGAGCGCATTTTTACACACAATTAAAACACAAATAAATACATTTCCCTTTGCATGGGCCGTTGCGGCAAAATCAAAGAACAAAGATATTTCTCTACCTTAATTATATTTATACGCAACTATGCGATTTTTAAAACGGTTCGGTGCTTAACCGTTCGCTTGCGAGAGAAACACCGCCGGACAAGTTCTGGATTTTTTTTAATTATATATTTACTGGGTTTAGTCTTCATCCTACCGTTAAGGTGAAAACGCAAGGAACTATTATGTTCCGGGTATTCAATGCATCAACTGTCATCGTCGAATTAAAATCTACATGCTCAGCTCTGTTGTAAAAATACTTCTATATTTTTCTATCAATTATTTTATATTTTCTTTGACATACAATCACGCGGCAAGTAGATCGTTAGTACTAAGTAGCGACTAGGAACCCCTTCAAAAACCGTTGTAGATTAGTCATAAGCTACAGAAAGCTCTTTGTTCGGTCTTGGCTTTTTGCCAAGATATGGAATTTTCCATACCATAATTTCTTCATTGTAAGATAAATCCCCCATTGATTTCCCGCAACGTTATTTTTTAAAATGAATAAAAAGCTCCATTAGTTTGCCCATAAAACACTCATCAAAGTATCACGACAATGATCTTAATTGGATATAAATATTTGGAAAATATTACATATAAATGTCTTAACGCATTTTTTTTAAAAAACAGTCAAAATATTAAATATAAGTACAAGACGGACAGCTTTAAGAATGAAAGGAAAGTATGTTAGGAAGTCCCTGCATGATGATGAAAGACAGAAGCGCGAACGGGACACGAAAGAGAAAAACTTAAGTCAAAATACTGAATATTATTATTTACCACCATGACTACAAAATTTACATCTCACAAAATTTATATGCAATAAAAACATCACATACTAAGGACCTCAAAAATCCTAGAAAGTTAGGGAGTTGCCTGCGGAACAACGCATAAAGGAACTCTAAAATTTAACTTCGTACCATCACGAGTGAAAGACCGCGAGGTCTATAAACATCTAGAACTGGTTGTTCGTGTAAAAGAAAATCACACTGCCGTTCTACCCCGTCCACAAACAACAATAAACACACACGCTCAATTCTTTTTTTTTTTTTAAAAAAACACAAATATACAATATTTTTTTAAAAATTATAAACTTGAATACCAATACGACCAGAATTTTACGCAAATTAAAATTACGTAATTCGCTTCTGTATATTTCAGATAAGTCGTCAAAATGGTCAATACAAGATTAAAGAGCCGGCCTACAATTTTCATCTCGCCTTTCACATTATGCTAACAATTATTTGATAAAATAAGCTCGAACGCTTCTACACACTGCACATTGTTGCGAAATATATTATTATTATTATTTTTTATTTTAAAAAACGTATTAGCAGACATCTATTGGTAGTCTTGCTTTCGTTAGTTAAGGCCGTTTCACTATAAAACACACCATAAATACAAAAATAAACAACATTAAAACAATATATCAAAACAATCAATAATTAAAAGGGCACAAAATCAAAGGAAACACCGCTACCCGAAGTACCATTCCTGCAAATGCATATCATAATTTCAAAACTTAAAATTAAAATATATTATAATTTTTTTAAATCCGGAACCCTTCATAATTTTATTTGTTTATACAAAAAAAAAAAAACCGGAAACATTTAGCACCTGCTCTCCCATACCTACTACACCCCTTTCACCATTTTAATAAACAATTAATTTTTCTGTTCCCCATTGGATTAATTATCTATACGTTCATTTAATAAAGCCTGAATATAATCAAAAATATAACCCGCCGGAATGGATGCTTATAGACCGAGATAAAAAAAGAGTTTAGTTTTTTTCCTTTCCCCTTCCTTTCTTCTAATTTTTTTTCAAAGAATGTAGCTACAAAAAGTAGCAACATTTCTAATTTATTTATTTCTTTTTGTTTGTTTTTCAACCATGGAATTTCATGTGTAAAGCTGCACAATATGAGCACTGCCACTGTTATAATAATTTTTCTTGTTCTTTGTTTATTACTATATTATAATATGTAAGTATACGCATTAAGCAGCACAGTTTAGCTGCATATTCCTAATTTAAAAAATAATATCATATGTTGAATAGATTTTAAAATGCCTTGTTGGATTAATAATATACCACATTGTGTACCTACGCGTCTCACAATACTTGTAATTTATAATAATTTAAGTTTTTTTTTTTGTTATGTACCAATCTTTCTTATCACGCTTAAAATGTAGCATACAGACAGAACATATGCACCAGTTTTGACCCCAATCACATAGGAAATTTAAGAAGTCGGAAAATACATTTATTTTTCTTTAAGATTAAAAACAAAGTTTCGAACGGAATTGTAAAGCGAAGATATGATAACACACAAATGGTTACATATACTAGAGCCTCTCCTTCTCTCACCACCTATCCTAGTATTCCAGTAAAAAACTGAGCTAGATAATTGAACGAGATGATGCCGCATAACTTTTCACGTTCCAGACAATATTTGGAAAATTGGTCATAACCGACCAGACAGTCCAGTGACATTCGGCAAGGCGGGAAGCAAACCTCAAACGTCGAGCCAAGCTGCTAGATACCATAATGAAGGCAATGCCGACCGAATAAACCAGCCCATAAATCCACGGACCATAATTCTGCCAGCCAACCAGTATGGACATCCGAAGCCAGGATACCTACTCCAGTCTAGAGGTAAAGATACATTTTCCTATCTCTATATGACAACCAGGACGGCATTCACGATAGACGACATCCGATAGGCGAGGACCGCAGGAGCGTTCCCTATCAATAGGAACATTATCACTAAACCAGGTGGACCAGGATGCGAAGTCACACAAACCAGACCGCAAGTAACCTCCACATATACTATTACCATCAACATGCAAATAAGGACGCTTTAAGTGCCATTTTAGCATCAGCGTAGTGTGTACCCAGTGAAGTGAAATAGTGTTCTCTGGAATAGACAGGGCATTTAGGCACGAAAATCACCTTCCTTATTACACCCGCTAGCCACAACGCACCGGACTTTTCAAACAAGCGACGTGTAAAAATCTGAATTTCTTCCGTGCACACAGACTTGAAACAGCTAGTGTAGCACCACGTTTTGTCCCAAGTAGAAGCTCTGCAAAAATTTTCCACCGGACTTTTTTTTTAAACAAGCAAAGTGACGCAATTTGCCAAGCAGCAGCCCACTTATTATGTTCTTCGAGTTGCCTCGATTAAGATCATCACGACACAACATCAGAAAACTAGGCAACCTACTAATGCTCGCCTATTTTTCTCGCAATTCCAAGGTACGGCTCATCAATCGACCACCACGAGACACGCTGTGTGTCTTACCCAAGGCCCTACGACGCGCATACGTCGATCTCCAAGCAGCGACCCCACCGAGAGAGCGACGCAGCAACCAGACGATACGCCACGCGCTACGCCCCAGGAGAAGATCAACCCGTCAATTATGTTAACCCTGTTACGGACAGGCGATATCTTTCACGGCTGAATTCTTTCCCTACATTCACATTTCCTGACTTTCTTAACTCCAATCCTGATATGAATAAGCGTCATATACTGCAGTCAAAGAAACTCTTATGCACTTTTTGGGATCAAAAAATACTTTGTCAAAAATCATCTTCTCTCGTTTAGGTGTTATTTATTTTTTTTTATATTTTTTTAAAATATCTTGATTTGTATCAACCCTTGCAAACAGGGCAAATTTCTTCATTACCGTTACGTACTTATTCTTATTTTTCTTACTGTTACCAATATTTATTGTATTAGCGGCTACGCATCGTAGCAAGTAGGGGTTAGTGTACAACACTCGTAGCATTATATCTTTAACATTGATTGCTTATGTAGGTCACCGGGGACGGTGACTAGGTCTCTATCCGGCAATGTTAGGGCCTAGTTTTTATAGTATACAAACTTTAACCTAAATCATTTTAATAATTAATCAGTTAACTTTATCCATCGCGCCATAGACGCGATACACCGAGCGGATACGTCTTACCGTATGTAGACGACAAGTCGCGCACATCCCTAATCAATTTTAATCAGTAAGGTAGAATATTTTTACTTAGAAAAGAGATCTTTCTTCTTTTTTTTTTTTTGGCTGGCAACGACCGAGCAAGACGGTCGAGAAGACACCGGCCGCTCCGCCGTTGGCGGAGCGGGCCGACTACCGCCCATTTAATTATTCATTTGCACACCAGCCAACACAGTCTAGAACTTAAATTCTGTGAATATCTAAAATCTATAACTAAACTCAGTTCAACATCCGGGCAGGACCTCAGCGGATTCCATACCTTATACAGGCAAGTCTTCTATCTGTAACCATTAGCTTCCCCTCATAAAGTCAGATTTTAAAAATAATAAATTTAAATTAAAATATTGTCTTAAAGCCAAATCCCCCGTAAATTACCGTTGCCATATCTTCGTTGGCGAATAAATTAGAGTCATATAAATCAAATTTATTAAATTGAGTACGTCGAAATAGAGGTAGGTAGTGCGTGGGATGTGCTATAATTCCCGGTGTCTAAGCATCGCATTCCGTCTTCTCGCCTCAATCGATTTCTCTAATACCATCTAAATATTGAATCCAAAATAATAATTTAAAACTTAAAATCATATCCGGGGAGCAGGCGCTAAAAAATCTAGAAGCAACCTTCCAATAACTCCCGCGGGTAGCAGTGTCTTCCTTCTCTATTCCAGAACCCAAAGTACCTGTCCAAAATCCCACTTCGCCGAATTAATCCCTGAAAATTGAAAGGCTGTAACGTTCAGTTTTCCACGAATCTAATTTTAGAATTTTTGTTAATTCCAACTACTCGGATTCGCCATATGCTATGGCCTAGCTTTCATTTATTATAATCAAAATAAAATATGTTACTCTGTCAAATAAACCTTTCATTTTGGTTAATTAATCATTATTTAGCGAATTAAAGAAATCGAGACGGTACCTAAAAATACCGCCGGGCCAGAGCGAGCAACAGGCTCGTAGGTACCCGACTAGCACTGGACAGGGTAATGTTTCAGGGCAAGGAATAAATAAAGAATAATTTTATAAAAGAAACTTTGAAATTATATATTTTAATTTTATCATTTAGCGGAGAAAAGAACCGCAATACATTATTTAATTATAGCAGCATCTGCTGGTTTAGAGCGGACCTAGATTCAAATAGTATTTTCTCTTTTTAAATATAATCATCTAGCAATTATTTCCAATAAATTCATTAGACGATTTAGCCATTGATTTATGTAAGAGCGCGGACCGAGACCGGGGCCGAGCGCTCCAAGCGGGCGCGATCGAGGCGCGCCGGCGCGGTACCTCGTCGGTACACCGATAGAGGGCGCGGTGAGTAAATCATAATATTCGATCTCGTCGCCGCAGCGCACTAAACTTGATATCGCTTCTTCTTCTTCTTTTAGTCCTCTCACAAGATATATTGAAATTCATTTTATAATAAAACATAACTAGGGTACTTGACCGTCCATTCAATTTGAATGCTCTCGACTTCAGGACGACGTCAATACAGGATTTTAACCACCCCTGAGCACGACTGAGCTACCGTGGTATCCTTGGCGTCGCTCCACTCCCACGCACAAAGGTAACTTCCCAGGCGGAGGGAGGCCCTTTGCATTTGTTTATGTGGTCTATCATCTATTTCTCGCATGTGTAGCTGGCGCCTCTACAAATAAATACACTTTTATCGTTACACATAGCAGCCATCAAAGACATCTCTTTACTTTATTTTCATTAGACACATAACAGTGTGTATGTATGTAAGACGGTAAGTGTGTATGTATGTAAGACGGTAAGTGTGTATGTATGTAAGACGGTAAGTGTGTATGTATGTAAGACGGTAAGTGTGTATGTATGTAAGACGGTAAGTGTGTATGTATGTAAGACGGTAAGTGTGTATGTATGTAAGACGGTAAGTGTGTATGTATGTAAGACGGTAAGTGTGTATGTATGTAAGACGGTAAGTGTGTATGTATGTAAGACGGTAAGTGTGTATGTATGTAAGACGGTAAGTGTGTATGTATGTAAGACGGTAAGTGTGTATGTATGTAAGACGGTAAGTGTGTATGTATGTAAGACGGTAAGTGTGTATGTATGTAAGACGGTAAGTGTGTATGTATGTAAGACGGTAAGTGTGTATGTATGAAAGACGGTAAGTGTGTATGTATGTAAGACGGTAAGTGTGTATGTATGTAAGACGGTAAGTGTGTATGTATGTAAGACGGTAAGTGTGTATGTATGTAAGACGGTAAGTGTGTATGTATGTAAGACGGTAAGTGTGAATGTATGTAAGGCGGTAAGTGTGTATGTATGTAAGACGGTAAGTGTGTATGTATGTAAGACGGTAAGTATGTATGTATGTAAGACGGTAAGTGTGTATGTATGTAAGACGGTAAGTGTGTATGTATGTAAGACGGTAAGTGTGTATGTATGTAAGACGGTAAGTGTGTATGTATGTAAGACGGTAAGTGTGTATGTATGTAAGACGGTAAGTGTGTATGTATGTAAGACGGTAAGTGTGTATGTATGTAAGACGGTAAGTGTGTATGTATGTAAGACGGTAAGTGTGTATGTATGTAAGACGGTAAGTGTGTATGTATGTAAGACGGTAAGTGTGTATGTATGTAAGACGGTAAGTGTGTATGTATGTAAGACGGTAAGTGTGTATGTATGTAAGACGGTAAGTGTGTATGTATGTAAGACGGTAAGTGTGTATGTATGTAAGACGGTAAGTGTGTATGTATGTAAGACGGTAAGTGTGTATGTATGTAAGACGGTAAGTGTGTATGTATGTAAGACGGTAAGTGTGTATGTATGTAAGACGGTAAGTGTGTATGTATGTAAGACGGTAAGTGTGTATGTATGTAAGACGGTAAGTGTGTATGTATGTAAGACGGTAAGTGTGTATGTATGTAAGACGGTAAGTGTGTATGTATGTAAGACGGTAAGTGTGTATGTATGTAAGACGGTAAGTGTGTATGTATGTAAGACGGTAAGTGTGTATGTATGTAAGACGGTAAGTGTGTATGTATGTAAGACGGTAAGTGTGTATGTATGTAAGACGGTAAGTGTGTATGTATGTAAGACGGTAAGTGTGTATGTATGTAAGACGGTAAGTGTGTATGTATGTAAGACGGTAAGTGTGTATGTATGTAAGACGGTAAGTGTGTATGTATGTAAGACGGTAAGTGTGTATGTATGTAAGACGGTAAGTGTGTATGTATGTAAGACGGTAAGTGTGTATGTATGTAAGACGGTAAGTGTGTATGTATGTAAGACGGTAAGTGTGTATGTATGTAAGACGGTAAGTGTGTATGTATGTAAGACGGTAAGTGTGTATGTATGTAAGACGGTAAGTGTGTATGTATGTAAGACGGTAAGTGTGTATGTATGTAAGACGGTAAGTGTGTATGTATGTAAGACGGTAAGTGTGTATGTATGTAAGACGGTAAGTGTGTATGTATGTAAGACGGTAAGTGTGTATGTATGTAAGACGGTAAGTGTGTATGTATGTAAGACGGTAAGTGTGTATGTATGTAAGACGGTAAGTGTGTATGTATGTAAGACGGTAAGTGTGTATGTATGTAAGACGGTAAGTGTGTATGTATGTAAGACGGTAAGTGTGTATGTATGTAAGACGGTAAGTGTGTATGTATGTAAGACGGTAAGTGTGTATGTATGTAAGACGGTAAGTGTGTATGTATGTAAGACGGTAAGTGTGTATGTATGTAAGACGGTAAGTGTGTATGTATGTAAGACGGTAAGTGTGTATGTATGTAAGACGGTAAGTGTGTATGTATGTAAGACGGTAAGTGTGTATGTATGTAAGACGGTAAGTGTGTATGTATGTAAGACGGTAAGTGTGTATGTATGTAAGACGGTAAGTGTGTATGTATGTAAGACGGTAAGTGTGTATGTATGTAAGACGGTAAGTGTGTATGTATGTAAGACGGTAAGTGTGTATGTATGTAAGACGGTAAGTGTGTATGTATGTAAGACGGTAAGTGTGTATGTATGTAAGACGGTAAGTGTGTATGTATGTAAGACGGTAAGTGTGTATGTATGTAAGACGGTAAGTGTGTATGTATGTAAGACGGTAAGTGTGTATGTATGTAAGACGGTAAGTGTGTATGTATGTAAGACGGTAAGTGTGTATGTATGTAAGACGGTAAGTGTGTATGTATGTAAGACGGTAAGTGTGTATGTATGTAAGACGGTAAGTGTGTATGTATGTAAGACGGTAAGTGTGTATGTATGTAAGACGGTAAGTGTGTATGTATGTAAGACGGTAAGTGTGTATGTATGTAAGACGGTAAGTGTGTATGTATGTAAGACGGTAAGTGTGTATGTATGTAAGACGGTAAGTGTGTATGTATGTAAGACGGTAAGTGTGTATGTATGTAAGACGGTAAGTGTGTATGTATGTAAGACGGTAAGTGTGTATGTATGTAAGACGGTAAGTGTGTATGTATGTAAGACGGTAAGTGTGTATGTATGTAAGACGGTAAGTGTGTATGTATGTAAGACGGTAAGTGTGTATGTATGTAAGACGGTAAGTGTGTATGTATGTAAGACGGTAAGTGTGTATGTATGTAAGACGGTAAGTGTGTATGTATGTAAGACGGTAAGTGTGTATGTATGTAAGACGGTAAGTGTGTATGTATGTAAGACGGTAAGTGTGTATGTATGTAAGACGGTAAGTGTGTATGTATGTAAGACGGTAAGTGTGTATGTATGTAAGACGGTAAGTGTGTATGTATGTAAGACGGTAAGTGTGTATGTATGTAAGACGGTAAGTGTGTATGTATGTAAGACGGTAAGTGTGTATGTATGTAAGACGGTAAGTGTGTATGTATGTAAGACGGTAAGTGTGTATGTATGTAAGACGGTAAGTGTGTATGTATGTAAGACGGTAAGTGTGTATGTATGTAAGACGGTAAGTGTGTATGTATGTAAGACGGTAAGTGTGTATGTATGTAAGACGGTAAGTGTGTATGTATGTAAGACGGTAAGTGTGTATGTATGTAAGACGGTAAGTGTGTATGTATGTAAGACGGTAAGTGTGTATGTATGTAAGACGGTAAGTGTGTATGTATGTAAGACGGTAAGTGTGTATGTATGTAAGACGGTAAGTGTGTATGTATGTAAGACGGTAAGTGTGTATGTATGTAAGACGGTAAGTGTGTATGTATGTAAGACGGTAAGTGTGTATGTATGTAAGACGGTAAGTGTGTATGTATGTAAGACGGTAAGTGTGTATGTATGTAAGACGGTAAGTGTGTATGTATGTAAGACGGTAAGTGTGTATGTATGTAAGACGGTAAGTGTGTATGTATGTAAGACGGTAAGTGTGTATGTATGTAAGACGGTAAGTGTGTATGTATGTAAGACGGTAAGTGTGTATGTATGTAAGACGGTAAGTGTGTATGTATGTAAGACGGTAAGTGTGTATGTATGTAAGACGGTAAGTGTGTATGTATGTAAGACGGTAAGTGTGTATGTATGTAAGACGGTAAGTGTGTATGTATGTAAGACGGTAAGTGTGTATGTATGTAAGACGGTAAGTGTGTATGTATGTAAGACGGTAAGTGTGTATGTATGTAAGACGGTAAGTGTGTATGTATGTAAGACGGTAAGTGTGTATGTATGTAAGACGGTAAGTGTGTATGTATGTAAGACGGTAAGTGTGTATGTATGTAAGACGGTAAGTGTGTATGTATGTAAGACGGTAAGTGTGTATGTATGTAAGACGGTAAGTGTGTATGTATGTAAGACGGTAAGTGTGTATGTATGTAAGACGGTAAGTGTGTATGTATGTAAGACGGTAAGTGTGTATGTATGTAAGACGGTAAGTGTGTATGTATGTAAGACGGTAAGTGTGTATGTATGTAAGACGGTAAGTGTGTATGTATGTAAGACGGTAAGTGTGTATGTATGTAAGACGGTAAGTGTGTATGTATGTAAGACGGTAAGTGTGTATGTATGTAAGACGGTAAGTGTGTATGTATGTAAGACGGTAAGTGTGTATGTATGTAAGACGGTAAGTGTGTATGTATGTAAGACGGTAAGTGTGTATGTATGTAAGACGGTAAGTGTGTATGTATGTAAGACGGTAAGTGTGTATGTATGTAAGACGGTAAGTGTGTATGTATGTAAGACGGTAAGTGTGTATGTATGTAAGACGGTAAGTGTGTATGTATGTAAGACGGTAAGTGTGTATGTATGTAAGACGGTAAGTGTGTATGTATGTAAGACGGTAAGTGTGTATGTATGTAAGACGGTAAGTGTGTATGTATGTAAGACGGTAAGTGTGTATGTATGTAAGACGGTAAGTGTGTATGTATGTAAGACGGTAAGTGTGTATGTATGTAAGACGGTAAGTGTGTATGTATGTAAGACGGTAAGTGTGTATGTATGTAAGACGGTAAGTGTGTATGTATGTAAGACGGTAAGTGTGTATGTATGTAAGACGGTAAGTGTGTATGTATGTAAGACGGTAAGTGTGTATGTATGTAAGACGGTAAGTGTGTATGTATGTAAGACGGTAAGTGTGTATGTATGTAAGACGGTAAGTGTGTATGTATGTAAGACGGTAAGTGTGTATGTATGTAAGACGGTAAGTGTGTATGTATGTAAGACGGTAAGTGTGTATGTATGTAAGACGGTAAGTGTGTATGTATGTAAGACGGTAAGTGTGTATGTATGTAAGACGGTAAGTGTGTATGTATGTAAGACGGTAAGTGTGTATGTATGTAAGACGGTAAGTGTGTATGTATGTAAGACGGTAAGTGTGTATGTATGTAAGACGGTAAGTGTGTATGTATGTAAGACGGTAAGTGTGTATGTATGTAAGACGGTAAGTGTGTATGTATGTAAGACGGTAAGTGTGTATGTATGTAAGACGGTAAGTGTGTATGTATGTAAGACGGTAAGTGTGTATGTATGTAAGACGGTAAGTGTGTATGTATGTAAGACGGTAAGTGTGTATGTATGTAAGACGGTAAGTGTGTATGTATGTAAGACGGTAAGTGTGTATGTATGTAAGACGGTAAGTGTGTATGTATGTAAGACGGTAAGTGTGTATGTATGTAAGACGGTAAGTGTGTATGTATGTAAGACGGTAAGTGTGTATGTATGTAAGACGGTAAGTGTGTATGTATGTAAGACGGTAAGTGTGTATGTATGTAAGACGGTAAGTGTGTATGTATGTAAGACGGTAAGTGTGTATGTATGTAAGACGGTAAGTGTGTATGTATGTAAGACGGTAAGTGTGTATGTATGTAAGACGGTAAGTGTGTATGTATGTAAGACGGTAAGTGTGTATGTATGTAAGACGGTAAGTGTGTATGTATGTAAGACGGTAAGTGTGTATGTATGTAAGACGGTAAGTGTGTATGTATGTAAGACGGTAAGTGTGTATGTATGTAAGACGGTAAGTGTGTATGTATGTAAGACGGTAAGTGTGTATGTATGTAAGACGGTAAGTGTGTATGTATGTAAGACGGTAAGTGTGTATGTATGTAAGACGGTAAGTGTGTATGTATGTAAGACGGTAAGTGTGTATGTATGTAAGACGGTAAGTGTGTATGTATGTAAGACGGTAAGTGTGTATGTATGTAAGACGGTAAGTGTGTATGTATGTAAGACGGTAAGTGTGTATGTATGTAAGACGGTAAGTGTGTATGTATGTAAGACGGTAAGTGTGTATGTATGTAAGACGGTAAGTGTGTATGTATGTAAGACGGTAAGTGTGTATGTATGTAAGACGGTAAGTGTGTATGTATGTAAGACGGTAAGTGTGTATGTATGTAAGACGGTAAGTGTGTATGTATGTAAGACGGTAAGTGTGTATGTATGTAAGACGGTAAGTGTGTATGTATGTAAGACGGTAAGTGTGTATGTATGTAAGACGGTAAGTGTGTATGTATGTAAGACGGTAAGTGTGTATGTATGTAAGACGGTAAGTGTGTATGTATGTAAGACGGTAAGTGTGTATGTATGTAAGACGGTAAGTGTGTATGTATGTAAGACGGTAAGTGTGTATGTATGTAAGACGGTAAGTGTGTATGTATGTAAGACGGTAAGTGTGTATGTATGTAAGACGGTAAGTGTGTATGTATGTAAGACGGTAAGTGTGTATGTATGTAAGACGGTAAGTGTGTATGTATGTAAGACGGTAAGTGTGTATGTATGTAAGACGGTAAGTGTGTATGTATGTAAGACGGTAAGTGTGTATGTATGTAAGACGGTAAGTGTGTATGTATGTAAGACGGTAAGTGTGTATGTATGTAAGACGGTAAGTGTGTATGTATGTAAGACGGTAAGTGTGTATGTATGTAAGACGGTAAGTGTGTATGTATGTAAGACGGTAAGTGTGTATGTATGTAAGACGGTAAGTGTGTATGTATGTAAGACGGTAAGTGTGTATGTATGTAAGACGGTAAGTGTGTATGTATGTAAGACGGTAAGTGTGTATGTATGTAAGACGGTAAGTGTGTATGTATGTAAGACGGTAAGTGTGTATGTATGTAAGACGGTAAGTGTGTAGTAGTATGTAAGACGGTAAGTGTGTATGTATGTAAGACGGTAAGTGTGTATGTATGTAAGACGGTAAGTGTGTATGTATGTAAGACGGTAAGTGTGTATGTATGTAAGACGGTAAGTGTGTATGTATGTAAGACGGTAAGTGTGTATGTATGTAAGACGGTAAGTGTGTATGTATGTAAGACGGTAAGTGTGTATGTATGTAAGACGGTAAGTGTGTATGTATGTAAGACGGTAAGTGTGTATGTATGTAAGACGGTAAGTGTGTATGTATGTAAGACGGTAAGTGTGTATGTATGTAAGACGGTAAGTGTGTATGTATGTAAGACGGTAAGTGTGTATGTATGTAAGACGGTAAGTGTGTATGTATGTAAGACGGTAAGTGTGTATGTATGTAAGACGGTAAGTGTGTATGTATGTAAGACGGTAAGTGTGTATGTATGTAAGACGGTAAGTGTGTATGTATGTAAGACGGTAAGTGTGTATGTATGTAAGACGGTAAGTGTGTATGTATGTAAGACGGTAAGTGTGTATGTATGTAAGACGGTAAGTGTGTATGTATGTAAGACGGTAAGTGTGTATGTATGTAAGACGGTAAGTGTGTATGTATGTAAGACGGTAAGTGTGTATGTATGTAAGACGGTAAGTGTGTATGTATGTAAGACGGTAAGTGTGTATGTATGTAAGACGGTAAGTGTGTATGTATGTAAGACGGTAAGTGTGTATGTATGTAAGACGGTAAGTGTGTATGTATGTAAGACGGTAAGTGTGTATGTATGTAAGACGGTAAGTGTGTATGTATGTAAGACGGTAAGTGTGTATGTATGTAAGACGGTAAGTGTGTATGTATGTAAGACGGTAAGTGTGTATGTATGTAAGACGGTAAGTGTGTATGTATGTAAGACGGTAAGTGTGTATGTATGTAAGACGGTAAGTGTGTATGTATGTAAGACGGTAAGTGTGTATGTATGTAAGACGGTAAGTGTGTATGTATGTAAGACGGTAAGTGTGTATGTATGTAAGACGGTAAGTGTGTATGTATGTAAGACGGTAAGTGTGTATGTATGTAAGACGGTAAGTGTGTATGTATGTAAGACGGTAAGTGTGTATGTATGTAAGACGGTAAGTGTGTATGTATGTAAGACGGTAAGTGTGTATGTATGTAAGACGGTAAGTGTGTATGTATGTAAGACGGTAAGTGTGTATGTATGTAAGACGGTAAGTGTGTATGTATGTAAGACGGTAAGTGTGTATGTATGTAAGACGGTAAGTGTGTATGTATGTAAGACGGTAAGTGTGTATGTATGTAAGACGGTAAGTGTGTATGTATGTAAGACGGTAAGTGTGTATGTATGTAAGACGGTAAGTGTGTATGTATGTAAGACGGTAAGTGTGTATGTATGTAAGACGGTAAGTGTGTATGTATGTAAGACGGTAAGTGTGTATGTATGTAAGACGGTAAGTGTGTATGTATGTAAGACGGTAAGTGTGTATGTATGTAAGACGGTAAGTGTGTATGTATGTAAGACGGTAAGTGTGTATGTATGTAAGACGGTAAGTGTGTATGTATGTAAGACGGTAAGTGTGTATGTATGTAAGACGGTAAGTGTGTATGTATGTAAGACGGTAAGTGTGTATGTATGTAAGACGGTAAGTGTGTATGTATGTAAGACGGTAAGTGTGTATGTATGTAAGACGGTAAGTGTGTATGTATGTAAGACGGTAAGTGTGTATGTATGTAAGACGGTAAGTGTGTATGTATGTAAGACGGTAAGTGTGTATGTATGTAAGACGGTAAGTGTGTATGTATGTAAGACGGTAAGTGTGTATGTATGTAAGACGGTAAGTGTGTATGTATGTAAGACGGTAAGTGTGTATGTATGTAAGACGGTAAGTGTGTATGTATGTAAGACGGTAAGTGTGTATGTATGTAAGACGGTAAGTGTGTATGTATGTAAGACGGTAAGTGTGTATGTATGTAAGACGGTAAGTGTGTATGTATGTAAGACGGTAAGTGTGTATGTATGTAAGACGGTAAGTGTGTATGTATGTAAGACGGTAAGTGTGTATGTATGTAAGACGGTAAGTGTGTATGTATGTAAGACGGTAAGTGTGTATGTATGTAAGACGGTAAGTGTGTATGTATGTAAGACGGTAAGTGTGTATGTATGTAAGACGGTAAGTGTGTATGTATGTAAGACGGTAAGTGTGTATGTATGTAAGACGGTAAGTGTGTATGTATGTAAGACGGTAAGTGTGTATGTATGTAAGACGGTAAGTGTGTATGTATGTAAGACGGTAAGTGTGTATGTATGTAAGACGGTAAGTGTGTATGTATGTAAGACGGTAAGTGTGTATGTATGTAAGACGGTAAGTGTGTATGTATGTAAGACGGTAAGTGTGTATGTATGTAAGACGGTAAGTGTGTATGTATGTAAGACGGTAAGTGTGTATGTATGTAAGACGGTAAGTGTGTATGTATGTAAGACGGTAAGTGTGTATGTATGTAAGACGGTAAGTGTGTATGTATGTAAGACGGTAAGTGTGTATGTATGTAAGACGGTAAGTGTGTATGTATGTAAGACGGTAAGTGTGTATGTATGTAAGACGGTAAGTGTGTATGTATGTAAGACGGTAAGTGTGTATGTATGTAAGACGGTAAGTGTGTATGTATGTAAGACGGTAAGTGTGTATGTATGTAAGACGGTAAGTGTGTATGTATGTAAGACGGTAAGTGTGTATGTATGTAAGACGGTAAGTGTGTATGTATGTAAGACGGTAAGTGTGTATGTATGTAAGACGGTAAGTGTGTATGTATGTAAGACGGTAAGTGTGTATGTATGTAAGACGGTAAGTGTGTATGTATGTAAGACGGTAAGTGTGTATGTATGTAAGACGGTAAGTGTGTATGTATGTAAGACGGTAAGTGTGTATGTATGTAAGACGGTAAGTGTGTATGTATGTAAGACGGTAAGTGTGTATGTATGTAAGACGGTAAGTGTGTATGTATGTAAGACGGTAAGTGTGTATGTATGTAAGACGGTAAGTGTGTATGTATGTAAGACGGTAAGTGTGTATGTATGTAAGACGGTAAGTGTGTATGTATGTAAGACGGTAAGTGTGTATGTATGTAAGACGGTAAGTGTGTATGTATGTAAGACGGTAAGTGTGTATGTATGTAAGACGGTAAGTGTGTATGTATGTAAGACGGTAAGTGTGTATGTATGTAAGACGGTAAGTGTGTATGTATGTAAGACGGTAAGTGTGTATGTATGTAAGACGGTAAGTGTGTATGTATGTAAGACGGTAAGTGTGTATGTATGTAAGACGGTAAGTGTGTATGTATGTAAGACGGTAAGTGTGTATGTATGTAAGACGGTAAGTGTGTATGTATGTAAGACGGTAAGTGTGTATGTATGTAAGACGGTAAGTGTGTATGTATGTAAGACGGTAAGTGTGTATGTATGTAAGACGGTAAGTGTGTATGTATGTAAGACGGTAAGTGTGTATGTATGTAAGACGGTAAGTGTGTATGTATGTAAGACGGTAAGTGTGTATGTATGTAAGACGGTAAGTGTGTATGTATGTAAGACGGTAAGTGTGTATGTATGTAAGACGGTAAGTGTGTATGTATGTAAGACGGTAAGTGTGTATGTATGTAAGACGGTAAGTGTGTATGTATGTAAGACGGTAAGTGTGTATGTATGTAAGACGGTAAGTGTGTATGTATG
Source organism: Micropterix aruncella (assembly GCA_944548615.1). Classification (NCBI taxonomy): domain Eukaryota; kingdom Metazoa; phylum Arthropoda; class Insecta; order Lepidoptera; family Micropterigidae; genus Micropterix; species Micropterix aruncella. The sequence continues at coordinate 39,149 of CALYMY010000136.1, read as the reverse complement.
TAAGACGGTAAGTGTGTATGTATGTAAGACGGTAAGTGTGTATGTATGTAAGACGGTAAGTGTGTATGTATGTAAGACGGTAAGTGTGTATGTATGTAAGACGGTAAGTGTGTATGTATGTAAGACGGTAAGTGTGTATGTATGTAAGACGGTAAGTGTGTATGTATGTAAGACGGTAAGTGTGTATGTATGTAAGACGGTAAGTGTGTATGTATGTAAGACGGTAAGTGTGTATGTATGTAAGACGGTAAGTGTGTATGTATGTAAGACGGTAAGTGTGTATGTATGTAAGACGGTAAGTGTGTATGTATGTAAGACGGTAAGTGTGTATGTATGTAAGACGGTAAGTGTGTATGTATGTAAGACGGTAAGTGTGTATGTATGTAAGACGGTAAGTGTGTATGTATGTAAGACGGTAAGTGTGTATGTATGTAAGACGGTAAGTGTGTATGTATGTAAGACGGTAAGTGTGTATGTATGTAAGACGGTAAGTGTGTATGTATGTAAGACGGTAAGTGTGTATGTATGTAAGACGGTAAGTGTGTATGTATGTAAGACGGTAAGTGTGTATGTATGTAAGACGGTAAGTGTGTATGTATGTAAGACGGTAAGTGTGTATGTATGTAAGACGGTAAGTGTGTATGTATGTAAGACGGTAAGTGTGTATGTATGTAAGACGGTAAGTGTGTATGTATGTAAGACGGTAAGTGTGTATGTATGTAAGACGGTAAGTGTGTATGTATGTAAGACGGTAAGTGTGTATGTATGTAAGACGGTAAGTGTGTATGTATGTAAGACGGTAAGTGTGTATGTATGTAAGACGGTAAGTGTGTATGTATGTAAGACGGTAAGTGTGTATGTATGTAAGACGGTAAGTGTGTATGTATGTAAGACGGTAAGTGTGTATGTATGTAAGACGGTAAGTGTGTATGTATGTAAGACGGTAAGTGTGTATGTATGTAAGACGGTAAGTGTGTATGTATGTAAGACGGTAAGTGTGTATGTATGTAAGACGGTAAGTGTGTATGTATGTAAGACGGTAAGTGTGTATGTATGTAAGACGGTAAGTGTGTATGTATGTAAGACGGTAAGTGTGTATGTATGTAAGACGGTAAGTGTGTATGTATGTAAGACGGTAAGTGTGTATGTATGTAAGACGGTAAGTGTGTATGTATGTAAGACGGTAAGTGTGTATGTATGTAAGACGGTAAGTGTGTATGTATGTAAGACGGTAAGTGTGTATGTATGTAAGACGGTAAGTGTGTATGTATGTAAGACGGTAAGTGTGTATGTATGTAAGACGGTAAGTGTGTATGTATGTAAGACGGTAAGTGTGTATGTATGTAAGACGGTAAGTGTGTATGTATGTAAGACGGTAAGTGTGTATGTATGTAAGACGGTAAGTGTGTATGTATGTAAGACGGTAAGTGTGTATGTATGTAAGACGGTAAGTGTGTATGTATGTAAGACGGTAAGTGTGTATGTATGTAAGACGGTAAGTGTGTATGTATGTAAGACGGTAAGTGTGTATGTATGTAAGACGGTAAGTGTGTATGTATGTAAGACGGTAAGTGTGTATGTATGTAAGACGGTAAGTGTGTATGTATGTAAGACGGTAAGTGTGTATGTATGTAAGACGGTAAGTGTGTATGTATGTAAGACGGTAAGTGTGTATGTATGTAAGACGGTAAGTGTGTATGTATGTAAGACGGTAAGTGTGTATGTATGTAAGACGGTAAGTGTGTATGTATGTAAGACGGTAAGTGTGTATGTATGTAAGACGGTAAGTGTGTATGTATGTAAGACGGTAAGTGTGTATGTATGTAAGACGGTAAGTGTGTATGTATGTAAGACGGTAAGTGTGTATGTATGTAAGACGGTAAGTGTGTATGTATGTAAGACGGTAAGTGTGTATGTATGTAAGACGGTAAGTGTGTATGTATGTAAGACGGTAAGTGTGTATGTATGTAAGACGGTAAGTGTGTATGTATGTAAGACGGTAAGTGTGTATGTATGTAAGACGGTAAGTGTGTATGTATGTAAGACGGTAAGTGTGTATGTATGTAAGACGGTAAGTGTGTATGTATGTAAGACGGTAAGTGTGTATGTATGTAAGACGGTAAGTGTGTATGTATGTAAGACGGTAAGTGTGTATGTATGTAAGACGGTAAGTGTGTATGTATGTAAGACGGTAAGTGTGTATGTATGTAAGACGGTAAGTGTGTATGTATGTAAGACGGTAAGTGTGTATGTATGTAAGACGGTAAGTGTGTATGTATGTAAGACGGTAAGTGTGTATGTATGTAAGACGGTAAGTGTGTATGTATGTAAGACGGTAAGTGTGTATGTATGTAAGACGGTAAGTGTGTATGTATGTAAGACGGTAAGTGTGTATGTATGTAAGACGGTAAGTGTGTATGTATGTAAGACGGTAAGTGTGTATGTATGTAAGACGGTAAGTGTGTATGTATGTAAGACGGTAAGTGTGTATGTATGTAAGACGGTAAGTGTGTATGTATGTAAGACGGTAAGTGTGTATGTATGTAAGACGGTAAGTGTGTATGTATGTAAGACGGTAAGTGTGTATGTATGTAAGACGGTAAGTGTGTATGTATGTAAGACGGTAAGTGTGTATGTATGTAAGACGGTAAGTGTGTATGTATGTAAGACGGTAAGTGTGTATGTATGTAAGACGGTAAGTGTGTATGTATGTAAGACGGTAAGTGTGTATGTATGTAAGACGGTAAGTGTGTATGTATGTAAGACGGTAAGTGTGTATGTATGTAAGACGGTAAGTGTGTATGTATGTAAGACGGTAAGTGTGTATGTATGTAAGACGGTAAGTGTGTATGTATGTAAGACGGTAAGTGTGTATGTATGTAAGACGGTAAGTGTGTATGTATGTAAGACGGTAAGTGTGTATGTATGTAAGACGGTAAGTGTGTATGTATGTAAGACGGTAAGTGTGTATGTATGTAAGACGGTAAGTGTGTATGTATGTAAGACGGTAAGTGTGTATGTATGTAAGACGGTAAGTGTGTATGTATGTAAGACGGTAAGTGTGTATGTATGTAAGACGGTAAGTGTGTATGTATGTAAGACGGTAAGTGTGTATGTATGTAAGACGGTAAGTGTGTATGTATGTAAGACGGTAAGTGTGTATGTATGTAAGACGGTAAGTGTGTATGTATGTAAGACGGTAAGTGTGTATGTATGTAAGACGGTAAGTGTGTATGTATGTAAGACGGTAAGTGTGTATGTATGTAAGACGGTAAGTGTGTATGTATGTAAGACGGTAAGTGTGTATGTATGTAAGACGGTAAGTGTGTATGTATGTAAGACGGTAAGTGTGTATGTATGTAAGACGGTAAGTGTGTATGTATGTAAGACGGTAAGTGTGTATGTATGTAAGACGGTAAGTGTGTATGTATGTAAGACGGTAAGTGTGTATGTATGTAAGACGGTAAGTGTGTATGTATGTAAGACGGTAAGTGTGTATGTATGTAAGACGGTAAGTGTGTATGTATGTAAGACGGTAAGTGTGTATGTATGTAAGACGGTAAGTGTGTATGTATGTAAGACGGTAAGTGTGTATGTATGTAAGACGGTAAGTGTGTATGTATGTAAGACGGTAAGTGTGTATGTATGTAAGACGGTAAGTGTGTATGTATGTAAGACGGTAAGTGTGTATGTATGTAAGACGGTAAGTGTGTATGTATGTAAGACGGTAAGTGTGTATGTATGTAAGACGGTAAGTGTGTATGTATGTAAGACGGTAAGTGTGTATGTATGTAAGACGGTAAGTGTGTATGTATGTAAGACGGTAAGTGTGTATGTATGTAAGACGGTAAGTGTGTATGTATGTAAGACGGTAAGTGTGTATGTATGTAAGACGGTAAGTGTGTATGTATGTAAGACGGTAAGTGTGTATGTATGTAAGACGGTAAGTGTGTATGTATGTAAGACGGTAAGTGTGTATGTATGTAAGACGGTAAGTGTGTATGTATGTAAGACGGTAAGTGTGTATGTATGTAAGACGGTAAGTGTGTATGTATGTAAGACGGTAAGTGTGTATGTATGTAAGACGGTAAGTGTGTATGTATGTAAGACGGTAAGTGTGTATGTATGTAAGACGGTAAGTGTGTATGTATGTAAGACGGTAAGTGTGTATGTATGTAAGACGGTAAGTGTGTATGTATGTAAGACGGTAAGTGTGTATGTATGTAAGACGGTAAGTGTGTATGTATGTAAGACGGTAAGTGTGTATGTATGTAAGACGGTAAGTGTGTATGTATGTAAGACGGTAAGTGTGTATGTATGTAAGACGGTAAGTGTGTATGTATGTAAGACGGTAAGTGTGTATGTATGTAAGACGGTAAGTGTGTATGTATGTAAGACGGTAAGTGTGTATGTATGTAAGACGGTAAGTGTGTATGTATGTAAGACGGTAAGTGTGTATGTATGTAAGACGGTAAGTGTGTATGTATGTAAGACGGTAAGTGTGTATGTATGTAAGACGGTAAGTGTGTATGTATGTAAGACGGTAAGTGTGTATGTATGTAAGACGGTAAGTGTGTATGTATGTAAGACGGTAAGTGTGTATGTATGTAAGACGGTAAGTGTGTATGTATGTAAGACGGTAATATGTATGTAAGACGGTAAGTGTGTATGTATGTAAGACGGTAAGTGTGTATGTATGTAAGACGGTAAGTGTGTATGTATGTAAGACGGTAAGTGTGTATGTATGTAAGACGGTAAGTGTGTATGTATGTAAGACGGTAAGTGTGTATGTATGTAAGACGGTAAGTGTGTATGTATGTAAGACGGTAAGTGTGTATGTATGTAAGACGGTAAGTGTGTATGTATGTAAGACGGTAAGTGTGTATGTATGTAAGACGGTAAGTGTGTATGTATGTAAGACGGTAAGTGTGTATGTATGTAAGACGGTAAGTGTGTATGTATGTAAGACGGTAAGTGTGTATGTATGTAAGACGGTAAGTGTGTATGTATGTAAGACGGTAAGTGTGTATGTATGTAAGACGGTAAGTGTGTATGTATGTAAGACGGTAAGTGTGTATGTATGTAAGACGGTAAGTGTGTATGTATGTAAGACGGTAAGTGTGTATGTATGTAAGACGGTAAGTGTGTATGTATGTAAGACGGTAAGTGTGTATGTATGTAAGACGGTAAGTGTGTATGTATGTAAGACGGTAAGTGTGTATGTATGTAAGACGGTAAGTGTGTATGTATGTAAGACGGTAAGTGTGTATGTATGTAAGACGGTAAGTGTGTATGTATGTAAGACGGTAAGTGTGTATGTATGTAAGACGGTAAGTGTGTATGTATGTAAGACGGTAAGTGTGTATGTATGTAAGACGGTAAGTGTGTATGTATGTAAGACGGTAAGTGTGTATGTATGTAAGACGGTAAGTGTGTATGTATGTAAGACGGTAAGTGTGTATGTATGTAAGACGGTAAGTGTGTATGTATGTAAGACGGTAAGTGTGTATGTATGTAAGACGGTAAGTGTGTATGTATGTAAGACGGTAAGTGTGTATGTATGTAAGACGGTAAGTGTGTATGTATGTAAGACGGTAAGTGTGTATGTATGTAAGACGGTAAGTGTGTATGTATGTAAGACGGTAAGTGTGTATGTATGTAAGACGGTAAGTGTGTATGTATGTAAGACGGTAAGTGTGTATGTATGTAAGACGGTAAGTGTGTATGTATGTAAGACGGTAAGTGTGTATGTATGTAAGACGGTAAGTGTGTATGTATGTAAGACGGTAAGTGTGTATGTATGTAAGACGGTAAGTGTGTATGTATGTAAGACGGTAAGTGTGTATGTATGTAAGACGGTAAGTGTGTATGTATGTAAGACGGTAAGTGTGTATGTATGTAAGACGGTAAGTGTGTATGTATGTAAGACGGTAAGTGTGTATGTATGTAAGACGGTAAGTGTGTATGTATGTAAGACGGTAAGTGTGTATGTATGTAAGACGGTAAGTGTGTATGTATGTAAGACGGTAAGTGTGTATGTATGTAAGACGGTAAGTGTGTATGTATGTAAGACGGTAAGTGTGTATGTATGTAAGACGGTAAGTGTGTATGTATGTAAGACGGTAAGTGTGTATGTATGTAAGACGGTAAGTGTGTATGTATGTAAGACGGTAAGTGTGTATGTATGTAAGACGGTAAGTGTGTATGTATGTAAGACGGTAAGTGTGTATGTATGTAAGACGGTAAGTGTGTATGTATGTAAGACGGTAAGTGTGTATGTATGTAAGACGGTAAGTGTGTATGTATGTAAGACGGTAAGTGTGTATGTATGTAAGACGGTAAGTGTGTATGTATGTAAGACGGTAAGTGTGTATGTATGTAAGACGGTAAGTGTGTATGTATGTAAGACGGTAAGTGTGTATGTATGTAAGACGGTAAGTGTGTATGTATGTAAGACGGTAAGTGTGTATGTATGTAAGACGGTAAGTGTGTATGTATGTAAGACGGTAAGTGTGTATGTATGTAAGACGGTAAGTGTGTATGTATGTAAGACGGTAAGTGTGTATGTATGTAAGACGGTAAGTGTGTATGTATGTAAGACGGTAAGTGTGTATGTATGTAAGACGGTAAGTGTGTATGTATGTAAGACGGTAAGTGTGTATGTATGTAAGACGGTAAGTGTGTATGTATGTAAGACGGTAAGTGTGTATGTATGTAAGACGGTAAGTGTGTATGTATGTAAGACGGTAAGTGTGTATGTATGTAAGACGGTAAGTGTGTATGTATGTAAGACGGTAAGTGTGTATGTATGTAAGACGGTAAGTGTGTATGTATGTAAGACGGTAAGTGTGTATGTATGTAAGACGGTAAGTGTGTATGTATGTAAGACGGTAAGTGTGTATGTATGTAAGACGGTAAGTGTGTATGTATGTAAGACGGTAAGTGTGTATGTATGTAAGACGGTAAGTGTGTATGTATGTAAGACGGTAAGTGTGTATGTATGTAAGACGGTAAGTGTGTATGTATGTAAGACGGTAAGTGTGTATGTATGTAAGACGGTAAGTGTGTATGTATGTAAGACGGTAAGTGTGTATGTATGTAAGACGGTAAGTGTGTATGTATGTAAGACGGTAAGTGTGTATGTATGTAAGACGGTAAGTGTGTATGTATGTAAGACGGTAAGTGTGTATGTATGTAAGACGGTAAGTGTGTATGTATGTAAGACGGTAAGTGTGTATGTATGTAAGACGGTAAGTGTGTATGTATGTAAGACGGTAAGTGTGTATGTATGTAAGACGGTAAGTGTGTATGTATGTAAGACGGTAAGTGTGTATGTATGTAAGACGGTAAGTGTGTATGTATGTAAGACGGTAAGTGTGTATGTATGTAAGACGGTAAGTGTGTATGTATGTAAGACGGTAAGTGTGTATGTATGTAAGACGGTAAGTGTGTATGTATGTAAGACGGTAAGTGTGTATGTATGTAAGACGGTAAGTGTGTATGTATGTAAGACGGTAAGTGTGTATGTATGTAAGACGGTAAGTGTGTATGTATGTAAGACGGTAAGTGTGTATGTATGTAAGACGGTAAGTGTGTATGTATGTAAGACGGTAAGTGTGTATGTATGTAAGACGGTAAGTGTGTATGTATGTAAGACGGTAAGTGTGTATGTATGTAAGACGGTAAGTGTGTATGTATGTAAGACGGTAAGTGTGTATGTATGTAAGACGGTAAGTGTGTATGTATGTAAGACGGTAAGTGTGTATGTATGTAAGACGGTAAGTGTGTATGTATGTAAGACGGTAAGTGTGTATGTATGTAAGACGGTAAGTGTGTATGTATGTAAGACGGTAAGTGTGTATGTATGTAAGACGGTAAGTGTGTATGTATGTAAGACGGTAAGTGTGTATGTATGTAAGACGGTAAGTGTGTATGTATGTAAGACGGTAAGTGTGTATGTATGTAAGACGGTAAGTGTGTATGTATGTAAGACGGTAAGTGTGTATGTATGTAAGACGGTAAGTGTGTATGTATGTAAGACGGTAAGTGTGTATGTATGTAAGACGGTAAGTGTGTATGTATGTAAGACGGTAAGTGTGTATGTATGTAAGACGGTAAGTGTGTATGTATGTAAGACGGTAAGTGTGTATGTATGTAAGACGGTAAGTGTGTATGTATGTAAGACGGTAAGTGTGTATGTATGTAAGACGGTAAGTGTGTATGTATGTAAGACGGTAAGTGTGTATGTATGTAAGACGGTAAGTGTGTATGTATGTAAGACGGTAAGTGTGTATGTATGTAAGACGGTAAGTGTGTATGTATGTAAGACGGTAAGTGTGTATGTATGTAAGACGGTAAGTGTGTATGTATGTAAGACGGTAAGTGTGTATGTATGTAAGACGGTAAGTGTGTATGTATGTAAGACGGTAAGTGTGTATGTATGTAAGACGGTAAGTGTGTATGTATGTAAGACGGTAAGTGTGTATGTCATGTAAGACGGTAAGTGTGTATGTATGTAAGACGGTAAGTGTGTATGTATGTAAGACGGTAAGTGTGTATGTATGTAAGACGGTAAGTGTGTATGTATGTAAGACGGTAAGTGTGTATGTATGTAAGACGGTAAGTGTGTATGTATGTAAGACGGTAAGTGTGTATGTATGTAAGACGGTAAGTGTGTATGTATGTAAGACGGTAAGTGTGTATGTATGTAAGACGGTAAGTGTGTATGTATGTAAGACGGTAAGTGTGTATGTATGTAAGACGGTAAGTGTGTATGTATGTAAGACGGTAAGTGTGTATGTATGTAAGACGGTAAGTGTGTATGTATGTAAGACGGTAAGTGTGTATGTATGTAAGACGGTAAGTGTGTATGTATGTAAGACGGTAAGTGTGTATGTATGTAAGACGGTAAGTGTGTATGTATGTAAGACGGTAAGTGTGTATGTATGTAAGACGGTAAGTGTGTATGTATGTAAGACGGTAAGTGTGTATGTATGTAAGACGGTAAGTGTGTATGTATGTAAGACGGTAAGTGTGTATGTATGTAAGACGGTAAGTGTGTATGTATGTAAGACGGTAAGTGTGTATGTATGTAAGACGGTAAGTGTGTATGTATGTAAGACGGTAAGTGTGTATGTATGTAAGACGGTAAGTGTGTATGTATGTAAGACGGTAAGTGTGTATGTATGTAAGACGGTAAGTGTGTATGTATGTAAGACGGTAAGTGTGTATGTATGTAAGACGGTAAGTGTGTATGTATGTAAGACGGTAAGTGTGTATGTATGTAAGACGGTAAGTGTGTATGTATGTAAGACGGTAAGTGTGTATGTATGTAAGACGGTAAGTGTGTATGTATGTAAGACGGTAAGTGTGTATGTATGTAAGACGGTAAGTGTGTATGTATGTAAGACGGTAAGTGTGTATGTATGTAAGACGGTAAGTGTGTATGTATGTAAGACGGTAAGTGTGTATGTATGTAAGACGGTAAGTGTGTATGTATGTAAGACGGTAAGTGTGTATGTATGTAAGACGGTAAGTGTGTATGTATGTAAGACGGTAAGTGTGTATGTATGTAAGACGGTAAGTGTGTATGTATGTAAGACGGTAAGTGTGTATGTATGTAAGACGGTAAGTGTGTATGTATGTAAGACGGTAAGTGTGTATGTATGTAAGACGGTAAGTGTGTATGTATGTAAGACGGTAAGTGTGTATGTATGTAAGACGGTAAGTGTGTATGTATGTAAGACGGTAAGTGTGTATGTATGTAAGACGGTAAGTGTGTATGTATGTAAGACGGTAAGTGTGTATGTATGTAAGACGGTAAGTGTGTATGTATGTAAGACGGTAAGTGTGTATGTATGTAAGACGGTAAGTGTGTATGTATGTAAGACGGTAAGTGTGTATGTATGTAAGACGGTAAGTGTGTATGTATGTAAGACGGTAAGTGTGTATGTATGTAAGACGGTAAGTGTGTATGTATGTAAGACGGTAAGTGTGTATGTATGTAAGACGGTAAGTGTGTATGTATGTAAGACGGTAAGTGTGTATGTATGTAAGACGGTAAGTGTGTATGTATGTAAGACGGTAAGTGTGTATGTATGTAAGACGGTAAGTGTGTATGTATGTAAGACGGTAAGTGTGTATGTATGTAAGACGGTAAGTGTGTATGTATGTAAGACGGTAAGTGTGTATGTATGTAAGACGGTAAGTGTGTATGTATGTAAGACGGTAAGTGTGTATGTATGTAAGACGGTAAGTGTGTATGTATGTAAGACGGTAAGTGTGTATGTATGTAAGACGGTAAGTGTGTATGTATGTAAGACGGTAAGTGTGTATGTATGTAAGACGGTAAGTGTGTATGTATGTAAGACGGTAAGTGTGTATGTATGTAAGACGGTAAGTGTGTATGTATGTAAGACGGTAAGTGTGTATGTATGTAAGACGGTAAGTGTGTATGTATGTAAGACGGTAAGTGTGTATGTATGTAAGACGGTAAGTGTGTATGTATGTAAGACGGTAAGTGTGTATGTATGTAAGACGGTAAGTGTGTATGTATGTAAGACGGTAAGTGTGTATGTATGTAAGACGGTAAGTGTGTATGTATGTAAGACGGTAAGTGTGTATGTATGTAAGACGGTAAGTGTGTATGTATGTAAGACGGTAAGTGTGTATGTATGTAAGACGGTAAGTGTGTATGTATGTAAGACGGTAAGTGTGTATGTATGTAAGACGGTAAGTGTGTATGTATGTAAGACGGTAAGTGTGTATGTATGTAAGACGGTAAGTGTGTATGTATGTAAGACGGTAAGTGTGTATGTATGTAAGACGGTAAGTGTGTATGTATGTAAGACGGTAAGTGTGTATGTATGTAAGACGGTAAGTGTGTATGTATGTAAGACGGTAAGTGTGTATGTATGTAAGACGGTAAGTGTGTATGTATGTAAGACGGTAAGTGTGTATGTATGTAAGACGGTAAGTGTGTATGTATGTAAGACGGTAAGTGTGTATGTATGTAAGACGGTAAGTGTGTATGTATGTAAGACGGTAAGTGTGTATGTATGTAAGACGGTAAGTGTGTATGTATGTAAGACGGTAAGTGTGTATGTATGTAAGACGGTAAGTGTGTATGTATGTAAGACGGTAAGTGTGTATGTATGTAAGACGGTAAGTGTGTATGTATGTAAGACGGTAAGTGTGTATGTATGTAAGACGGTAAGTGTGTATGTATGTAAGACGGTAAGTGTGTATGTATGTAAGACGGTAAGTGTGTATGTATGTAAGACGGTAAGTGTGTATGTATGTAAGACGGTAAGTGTGTATGTATGTAAGACGGTAAGTGTGTATGTATGTAAGACGGTAAGTGTGTATGTATGTAAGACGGTAAGTGTGTATGTATGTAAGACGGTAAGTGTGTATGTATGTAAGACGGTAAGTGTGTATGTATGTAAGACGGTAAGTGTGTATGTATGTAAGACGGTAAGTGTGTATGTATGTAAGACGGTAAGTGTGTATGTATGTAAGACGGTAAGTGTGTATGTATGTAAGACGGTAAGTGTGTATGTATGTAAGACGGTAAGTGTGTATGTATGTAAGACGGTAAGTGTGTATGTATGTAAGACGGTAAGTGTGTATGTATGTAAGACGGTAAGTGTGTATGTATGTAAGACGGTAAGTGTGTATGTATGTAAGACGGTAAGTGTGTATGTATGTAAGACGGTAAGTGTGTATGTATGTAAGACGGTAAGTGTGTATGTATGTAAGACGGTAAGTGTGTATGTATGTAAGACGGTAAGTGTGTATGTATGTAAGACGGTAAGTGTGTATGTATGTAAGACGGTAAGTGTGTATGTATGTAAGACGGTAAGTGTGTATGTATGTAAGACGGTAAGTGTGTATGTATGTAAGACGGTAAGTGTGTATGTATGTAAGACGGTAAGTGTGTATGTATGTAAGACGGTAAGTGTGTATGTATGTAAGACGGTAAGTGTGTATGTATGTAAGACGGTAAGTGTGTATGTATGTAAGACGGTAAGTGTGTATGTATGTAAGACGGTAAGTGTGTATGTATGTAAGACGGTAAGTGTGTATGTATGTAAGACGGTAAGTGTGTATGTATGTAAGACGGTAAGTGTGTATGTATGTAAGACGGTAAGTGTGTATGTATGTAAGACGGTAAGTGTGTATGTATGTAAGACGGTAAGTGTGTATGTATGTAAGACGGTAAGTGTGTATGTATGTAAGACGGTAAGTGTGTATGTATGTAAGACGGTAAGTGTGTATGTATGTAAGACGGTAAGTGTGTATGTATGTAAGACGGTAAGTGTGTATGTATGTAAGACGGTAAGTGTGTATGTATGTAAGACGGTAAGTGTGTATGTATGTAAGACGGTAAGTGTGTATGTATGTAAGACGGTAAGTGTGTATGTATGTAAGACGGTAAGTGTGTATGTATGTAAGACGGTAAGTGTGTATGTATGTAAGACGGTAAGTGTGTATGTATGTAAGACGGTAAGTGTGTATGTATGTAAGACGGTAAGTGTGTATGTATGTAAGACGGTAAGTGTGTATGTATGTAAGACGGTAAGTGTGTATGTATGTAAGACGGTAAGTGTGTATGTATGTAAGACGGTAAGTGTGTATGTATGTAAGACGGTAAGTGTGTATGTATGTAAGACGGTAAGTGTGTATGTATGTAAGACGGTAAGTGTGTATGTATGTAAGACGGTAAGTGTGTATGTATGTAAGACGGTAAGTGTGTATGTATGTAAGACGGTAAGTGTGTATGTATGTAAGACGGTAAGTGTGTATGTATGTAAGACGGTAAGTGTGTATGTATGTAAGACGGTAAGTGTGTATGTATGTAAGACGGTAAGTGTGTATGTATGTAAGACGGTAAGTGTGTATGTATGTAAGACGGTAAGTGTGTATGTATGTAAGACGGTAAGTGTGTATGTATGTAAGACGGTAAGTGTGTATGTATGTAAGACGGTAAGTGTGTATGTATGTAAGACGGTAAGTGTGTATGTATGTAAGACGGTAAGTGTGTATGTATGTAAGACGGTAAGTGTGTATGTATGTAAGACGGTAAGTGTGTATGTATGTAAGACGGTAAGTGTGTATGTATGTAAGACGGTAAGTGTGTATGTATGTAAGACGGTAAGTGTGTATGTATGTAAGACGGTAAGTGTGTATGTATGTAAGACGGTAAGTGTGTATGTATGTAAGACGGTAAGTGTGTATGTATGTAAGACGGTAAGTGTGTATGTATGTAAGACGGTAAGTGTGTATGTATGTAAGACGGTAAGTGTGTATGTATGTAAGACGGTAAGTGTGTATGTATGTAAGACGGTAAGTGTGTATGTATGTAAGACGGTAAGTGTGTATGTATGTAAGACGGTAAGTGTGTATGTATGTAAGACGGTAAGTGTGTATGTATGTAAGACGGTAAGTGTGTATGTATGTAAGACGGTAAGTGTGTATGTATGTAAGACGGTAAGTGTGTATGTATGTAAGACGGTAAGTGTGTATGTATGTAAGACGGTAAGTGTGTATGTATGTAAGACGGTAAGTGTGTATGTATGTAAGACGGTAAGTGTGTATGTATGTAAGACGGTAAGTGTGTATGTATGTAAGACGGTAAGTGTGTATGTATGTAAGACGGTAAGTGTGTATGTATGTAAGACGGTAAGTGTGTATGTATGTAAGACGGTAAGTGTGTATGTATGTAAGACGGTAAGTGTGTATGTATGTAAGACGGTAAGTGTGTATGTATGTAAGACGGTAAGTGTGTATGTATGTAAGACGGTAAGTGTGTATGTATGTAAGACGGTAAGTGTGTATGTATGTAAGACGGTAAGTGTGTATGTATGTAAGACGGTAAGTGTGTATGTATGTAAGACGGTAAGTGTGTATGTATGTAAGACGGTAAGTGTGTATGTATGTAAGACGGTAAGTGTGTATGTATGTAAGACGGTAAGTGTGTATGTATGTAAGACGGTAAGTGTGTATGTATGTAAGACGGTAAGTGTGTATGTATGTAAGACGGTAAGTGTGTATGTATGTAAGACGGTAAGTGTGTATGTATGTAAGACGGTAAGTGTGTATGTATGTAAGACGGTAAGTGTGTATGTATGTAAGACGGTAAGTGTGTATGTATGTAAGACGGTAAGTGTGTATGTATGTAAGACGGTAAGTGTGTATGTATGTAAGACGGTAAGTGTGTATGTATGTAAGACGGTAAGTGTGTATGTATGTAAGACGGTAAGTGTGTATGTATGTAAGACGGTAAGTGTGTATGTATGTAAGACGGTAAGTGTGTATGTATGTAAGACGGTAAGTGTGTATGTATGTAAGACGGTAAGTGTGTATGTATGTAAGACGGTAAGTGTGTATGTATGTAAGACGGTAAGTGTGTATGTATGTAAGACGGTAAGTGTGTATGTATGTAAGACGGTAAGTGTGTATGTATGTAAGACGGTAAGTGTGTATGTATGTAAGACGGTAAGTGTGTATGTATGTAAGACGGTAAGTGTGTATGTATGTAAGACGGTAAGTGTGTATGTATGTAAGACGGTAAGTGTGTATGTATGTAAGACGGTAAGTGTGTATGTATGTAAGACGGTAAGTGTGTATGTATGTAAGACGGTAAGTGTGTATGTATGTAAGACGGTAAGTGTGTATGTATGTAAGACGGTAAGTGTGTATGTATGTAAGACGGTAAGTGTGTATGTATGTAAGACGGTAAGTGTGTATGTATGTAAGACGGTAAGTGTGTATGTATGTAAGACGGTAAGTGTGTATGTATGTAAGACGGTAAGTGTGTATGTATGTAAGACGGTAAGTGTGTATGTATGTAAGACGGTAAGTGTGTATGTATGTAAGACGGTAAGTGTGTATGTATGTAAGACGGTAAGTGTGTATGTATGTAAGACGGTAAGTGTGTATGTATGTAAGACGGTAAGTGTGTATGTATGTAAGACGGTAAGTGTGTATGTATGTAAGACGGTAAGTGTGTATGTATGTAAGACGGTAAGTGTGTATGTATGTAAGACGGTAAGTGTGTATGTATGTAAGACGGTAAGTGTGTATGTATGTAAGACGGTAAGTGTGTATGTATGTAAGACGGTAAGTGTGTATGTATGTAAGACGGTAAGTGTGTATGTATGTAAGACGGTAAGTGTGTATGTATGTAAGACGGTAAGTGTGTATGTATGTAAGACGGTAAGTGTGTATGTATGTAAGACGGTAAGTGTGTATGTATGTAAGACGGTAAGTGTGTATGTATGTAAGACGGTAAGTGTGTATGTATGTAAGACGGTAAGTGTGTATGTATGTAAGACGGTAAGTGTGTATGTATGTAAGACGGTAAGTGTGTATGTATGTAAGACGGTAAGTGTGTATGTATGTAAGACGGTAAGTGTGTATGTATGTAAGACGGTAAGTGTGTATGTATGTAAGACGGTAAGTGTGTATGTATGTAAGACGGTAAGTGTGTATGTATGTAAGACGGTAAGTGTGTATGTATGTAAGACGGTAAGTGTGTATGTATGTAAGACGGTAAGTGTGTATGTATGTAAGACGGTAAGTGTGTATGTATGTAAGACGGTAAGTGTGTATGTATGTAAGACGGTAAGTGTGTATGTATGTAAGACGGTAAGTGTGTATGTATGTAAGACGGTAAGTGTGTATGTATGTAAGACGGTAAGTGTGTATGTATGTAAGACGGTAAGTGTGTATGTATGTAAGACGGTAAGTGTGTATGTATGTAAGACGGTAAGTGTGTATGTATGTAAGACGGTAAGTGTGTATGTATGTAAGACGGTAAGTGTGTATGTATGTAAGACGGTAAGTGTGTATGTATGTAAGACGGTAAGTGTGTATGTATGTAAGACGGTAAGTGTGTATGTATGTAAGACGGTAAGTGTGTATGTATGTAAGACGGTAAGTGTGTATGTATGTAAGACGGTAAGTGTGTATGTATGTAAGACGGTAAGTGTGTATGTATGTAAGACGGTAAGTGTGTATGTATGTAAGACGGTAAGTGTGTATGTATGTAAGACGGTAAGTGTGTATGTATGTAAGACGGTAAGTGTGTATGTATGTAAGACGGTAAGTGTGTATGTATGTAAGACGGTAAGTGTGTATGTATGTAAGACGGTAAGTGTGTATGTATGTAAGACGGTAAGTGTGTATGTATGTAAGACGGTAAGTGTGTATGTATGTAAGACGGTAAGTGTGTATGTATGTAAGACGGTAAGTGTGTATGTATGTAAGACGGTAAGTGTGTATGTATGTAAGACGGTAAGTGTGTATGTATGTAAGACGGTAAGTGTGTATGTATGTAAGACGGTAAGTGTGTATGTATGTAAGACGGTAAGTGTGTATGTATGTAAGACGGTAAGTGTGTATGTATGTAAGACGGTAAGTGTGTATGTATGTAAGACGGTAAGTGTGTATGTATGTAAGACGGTAAGTGTGTATGTATGTAAGGGTAAGTGTGTATGTATGTAAGACGGTAAGTGTGTATGTATGTAAGACGGTAAGTGTGTATGTATGTAAGACGGTAAGTGTGTATGTATGTAAGACGGTAAGTGTGTATGTATGTAAGACGGTAAGTGTGTATGTATGTAAGACGGTAAGTGTGTATGTATGTAAGACGGTAAGTGTGTATGTATGTAAGACGGTAAGTGTGTATGTATGTAAGACGGTAAGTGTGTATGTATGTAAGACGGTAAGTGTGTATGTATGTAAGACGGTAAGTGTGTATGTATGTAAGACGGTAAGTGTGTATGTATGTAAGACGGTAAGTGTGTATGTATGTAAGACGGTAAGTGTGTATGTATGTAAGACGGTAAGTGTGTATGTATGTAAGACGGTAAGTGTGTATGTATGTAAGACGGTAAGTGTGTATGTATGTAAGACGGTAAGTGTGTATGTATGTAAGACGGTAAGTGTGTATGTATGTAAGACGGTAAGTGTGTATGTATGTAAGACGGTAAGTGTGTATGTATGTAAGACGGTAAGTGTGTATGTATGTAAGACGGTAAGTGTGTATGTATGTAAGACGGTAAGTGTGTATGTATGTAAGACGGTAAGTGTGTATGTATGTAAGACGGTAAGTGTGTATGTATGTAAGACGGTAAGTGTGTATGTATGTAAGACGGTAAGTGTGTATGTATGTAAGACGGTAAGTGTGTATGTATGTAAGACGGTAAGTGTGTATGTATGTAAGACGGTAAGTGTGTATGTATGTAAGACGGTAAGTGTGTATGTATGTAAGACGGTAAGTGTGTATGTATGTAAGACGGTAAGTGTGTATGTATGTAAGACGGTAAGTGTGTATGTATGTAAGACGGTAAGTGTGTATGTATGTAAGACGGTAAGTGTGTATGTATGTAAGACGGTAAGTGTGTATGTATGTAAGACGGTAAGTGTGTATGTATGTAAGACGGTAAGTGTGTATGTATGTAAGACGGTAAGTGTGTATGTATGTAAGACGGTAAGTGTGTATGTATGTAAGACGGTAAGTGTGTATGTATGTAAGACGGTAAGTGTGTATGTATGTAAGACGGTAAGTGTGTATGTATGTAAGACGGTAAGTGTGTATGTATGTAAGACGGTAAGTGTGTATGTATGTAAGACGGTAAGTGTGTATGTATGTAAGACGGTAAGTGTGTATGTATGTAAGACGGTAAGTGTGTATGTATGTAAGACGGTAAGTGTGTATGTATGTAAGACGGTAAGTGTGTATGTATGTAAGACGGTAAGTGTGTATGTATGTAAGACGGTAAGTGTGTATGTATGTAAGACGGTAAGTGTGTATGTATGTAAGACGGTAAGTGTGTATGTATGTAAGACGGTAAGTGTGTATGTATGTAAGACGGTAAGTGTGTATGTATGTAAGACGGTAAGTGTGTATGTATGTAAGACGGTAAGTGTGTATGTATGTAAGACGGTAAGTGTGTATGTATGTAAGACGGTAAGTGTGTATGTATGTAAGACGGTAAGTGTGTATGTATGTAAGACGGTAAGTGTGTATGTATGTAAGACGGTAAGTGTGTATGTATGTAAGACGGTAAGTGTGTATGTATGTAAGACGGTAAGTGTGTATGTATGTAAGACGGTAAGTGTGTATGTATGTAAGACGGTAAGTGTGTATGTATGTAAGACGGTAAGTGTGTATGTATGTAAGACGGTAAGTGTGTATGTATGTAAGACGGTAAGTGTGTATGTATGTAAGACGGTAAGTGTGTATGTATGTAAGACGGTAAGTGTGTATGTATGTAAGACGGTAAGTGTGTATGTATGTAAGACGGTAAGTGTGTATGTATGTAAGACGGTAAGTGTGTATGTATGTAAGACGGTAAGTGTGTATGTATGTAAGACGGTAAGTGTGTATGTATGTAAGACGGTAAGTGTGTATGTATGTAAGACGGTAAGTGTGTATGTATGTAAGACGGTAAGTGTGTATGTATGTAAGACGGTAAGTGTGTATGTATGTAAGACGGTAAGTGTGTATGTATGTAAGACGGTAAGTGTGTATGTATGTAAGACGGTAAGTGTGTATGTATGTAAGACGGTAAGTGTGTATGTATGTAAGACGGTAAGTGTGTATGTATGTAAGACGGTAAGTGTGTATGTATGTAAGACGGTAAGTGTGTATGTATGTAAGACGGTAAGTGTGTATGTATGTAAGACGGTAAGTGTGTATGTATGTAAGACGGTAAGTGTGTATGTATGTAAGACGGTAAGTGTGTATGTATGTAAGACGGTAAGTGTGTATGTATGTAAGACGGTAAGTGTGTATGTATGTAAGACGGTAAGTGTGTATGTATGTAAGACGGTAAGTGTGTATGTATGTAAGACGGTAAGTGTGTATGTATGTAAGACGGTAAGTGTGTATGTATGTAAGACGGTAAGTGTGTATGTATGTAAGACGGTAAGTGTGTATGTATGTAAGACGGTAAGTGTGTATGTATGTAAGACGGTAAGTGTGTATGTATGTAAGACGGTAAGTGTGTATGTATGTAAGACGGTAAGTGTGTATGTATGTAAGACGGTAAGTGTGTATGTATGTAAGACGGTAAGTGTGTATGTATGTAAGACGGTAAGTGTGTATGTATGTAAGACGGTAAGTGTGTATGTATGTAAGACGGTAAGTGTGTATGTATGTAAGACGGTAAGTGTGTATGTATGTAAGACGGTAAGTGTGTATGTATGTAAGACGGTAAGTGTGTATGTATGTAAGACGGTAAGTGTGTATGTATGTAAGACGGTAAGTGTGTATGTATGTAAGACGGTAAGTGTGTATGTATGTAAGACGGTAAGTGTGTATGTATGTAAGACGGTAAGTGTGTATGTATGTAAGACGGTAAGTGTGTATGTATGTAAGACGGTAAGTGTGTATGTATGTAAGACGGTAAGTGTGTATGTATGTAAGACGGTAAGTGTGTATGTATGTAAGACGGTAAGTGTGTATGTATGTAAGACGGTAAGTGTGTATGTATGTAAGACGGTAAGTGTGTATGTATGTAAGACGGTAAGTGTGTATGTATGTAAGACGGTAAGTGTGTATGTATGTAAGACGGTAAGTGTGTATGTATGTAAGACGGTAAGTGTGTATGTATGTAAGACGGTAAGTGTGTATGTATGTAAGACGGTAAGTGTGTATGTATGTAAGACGGTAAGTGTGTATGTATGTAAGACGGTAAGTGTGTATGTATGTAAGACGGTAAGTGTGTATGTATGTAAGACGGTAAGTGTGTATGTATGTAAGACGGTAAGTGTGTATGTATGTAAGACGGTAAGTGTGTATGTATGTAAGACGGTAAGTGTGTATGTATGTAAGACGGTAAGTGTGTATGTATGTAAGACGGTAAGTGTGTATGTATGTAAGACGGTAAGTGTGTATGTATGTAAGACGGTAAGTGTGTATGTATGTAAGACGGTAAGTGTGTATGTATGTAAGACGGTAAGTGTGTATGTATGTAAGACGGTAAGTGTGTATGTATGTAAGACGGTAAGTGTGTATGTATGTAAGACGGTAAGTGTGTATGTATGTAAGACGGTAAGTGTGTATGTATGTAAGACGGTAAGTGTGTATGTATGTAAGACGGTAAGTGTGTATGTATGTAAGACGGTAAGTGTGTATGTATGTAAGACGGTAAGTGTGTATGTATGTAAGACGGTAAGTGTGTATGTATGTAAGACGGTAAGTGTGTATGTATGTAAGACGGTAAGTGTGTATGTATGTAAGACGGTAAGTGTGTATGTATGTAAGACGGTAAGTGTGTATGTATGTAAGACGGTAAGTGTGTATGTATGTAAGACGGTAAGTGTGTATGTATGTAAGACGGTAAGTGTGTATGTATGTAAGACGGTAAGTGTGTATGTATGTAAGACGGTAAGTGTGTATGTATGTAAGACGGTAAGTGTGTATGTATGTAAGACGGTAAGTGTGTATGTATGTAAGACGGTAAGTGTGTATGTATGTAAGACGGTAAGTGTGTATGTATGTAAGACGGTAAGTGTGTATGTATGTAAGACGGTAAGTGTGTATGTATGTAAGACGGTAAGTGTGTATGTATGTAAGACGGTAAGTGTGTATGTATGTAAGACGGTAAGTGTGTATGTATGTAAGACGGTAAGTGTGTATGTATGTAAGACGGTAAGTGTGTATGTATGTAAGACGGTAAGTGTGTATGTATGTAAGACGGTAAGTGTGTATGTATGTAAGACGGTAAGTGTGTATGTATGTAAGACGGTAAGTGTGTATGTATGTAAGACGGTAAGTGTGTATGTATGTAAGACGGTAAGTGTGTATGTATGTAAGACGGTAAGTGTGTATGTATGTAAGACGGTAAGTGTGTATGTATGTAAGACGGTAAGTGTGTATGTATGTAAGACGGTAAGTGTGTATGTATGTAAGACGGTAAGTGTGTATGTATGTAAGACGGTAAGTGTGTATGTATGTAAGACGGTAAGTGTGTATGTATGTAAGACGGTAAGTGTGTATGTATGTAAGACGGTAAGTGTGTATGTATGTAAGACGGTAAGTGTGTATGTATGTAAGACGGTAAGTGTGTATGTATGTAAGACGGTAAGTGTGTATGTATGTAAGACGGTAAGTGTGTATGTATGTAAGACGGTAAGTGTGTATGTATGTAAGACGGTAAGTGTGTATGTATGTAAGACGGTAAGTGTGTATGTATGTAAGACGGTAAGTGTGTATGTATGTAAGACGGTAAGTGTGTATGTATGTAAGACGGTAAGTGTGTATGTATGTAAGACGGTAAGTGTGTATGTATGTAAGACGGTAAGTGTGTATGTATGTAAGACGGTAAGTGTGTATGTATGTAAGACGGTAAGTGTGTATGTATGTAAGACGGTAAGTGTGTATGTATGTAAGACGGTAAGTGTGTATGTATGTAAGACGGTAAGTGTGTATGTATGTAAGACGGTAAGTGTGTATGTATGTAAGACGGTAAGTGTGTATGTATGTAAGACGGTAAGTGTGTATGTATGTAAGACGGTAAGTGTGTATGTATGTAAGACGGTAAGTGTGTATGTATGTAAGACGGTAAGTGTGTATGTATGTAAGACGGTAAGTGTGTATGTATGTAAGACGGTAAGTGTGTATGTATGTAAGACGGTAAGTGTGTATGTATGTAAGACGGTAAGTGTGTATGTATGTAAGACGGTAAGTGTGTATGTATGTAAGACGGTAAGTGTGTATGTATGTAAGACGGTAAGTGTGTATGTATGTAAGACGGTAAGTGTGTATGTATGTAAGACGGTAAGTGTGTATGTATGTAAGACGGTAAGTGTGTATGTATGTAAGACGGTAAGTGTGTGTATGTATGTAAGACGGTAAGTGTGTATGTATGTAAGACGGTAAGTGTGTATGTATGTAAGACGGTAAGTGTGTATGTATGTAAGACGGTAAGTGTGTATGTATGTAAGACGGTAAGTGTGTATGTATGTAAGACGGTAAGTGTGTATGTATGTAAGACGGTAAGTGTGTATGTATGTAAGACGGTAAGTGTGTATGTATGTAAGACGGTAAGTGTGTATGTATGTAAGACGGTAAGTGTGTATGTATGTAAGACGGTAAGTGTGTATGTATGTAAGACGGTAAGTGTGTATGTATGTAAGACGGTAAGTGTGTATGTATGTAAGACGGTAAGTGTGTATGTATGTAAGACGGTAAGTGTGTATGTATGTAAGACGGTAAGTGTGTATGTATGTAAGACGGTAAGTGTGTATGTATGTAAGACGGTAAGTGTGTATGTATGTAAGACGGTAAGTGTGTATGTATGTAAGACGGTAAGTGTGTATGTATGTAAGACGGTAAGTGTGTATGTATGTAAGACGGTAAGTGTGTATGTATGTAAGACGGTAAGTGTGTATGTATGTAAGACGGTAAGTGTGTATGTATGTAAGACGGTAAGTGTGTATGTATGTAAGACGGTAAGTGTGAATTTTTTATTAAATTCATTATATAAAATTTATATTTAATTATAAAATAATATAATAATTATTTAAATTTATAATTATTATATTTTTTTTTATATAAAAAATATATTAAATAATCAATTTATATTAAATTTATAATTAGTTATATATATATAATTATATATATACCTACTATATATATTATACCTTAAATTTTTTATTCAATTCATTATATAATTTTATAATATATTATTATATTTAATATAAATAAATTAATAATTATTTTAAAATTTATAATTATTATTTTTTTATATAAAAAAATATATTAATAATTAATTTATATTAAAATTTATTAATATAATTAGTATATTATATATATATATACCTTAAATTTTTTATTCATTTCATTATATAAATTTTATAATATATTTTATATTTAAATTATAACATAAGTAATAATTATTTAAAAAAAAAAATTATAATTATTATTTTTTTATATAAAAATATGATTAAATAATTAATTTATATTAAATTTATTATTAGTTTATATATTTATTATATATTATTATATATATATACATTAATTTTTTATTAAATTAATTATACTAAATTTTATAATATATTCTTTATATTTAATTAGAATAATTAATAATTATTTAAATTTATAATTATTATTTTTTTTTTATATAAAAATATATATTATTAATCAATTTATATTAAATTATAAATTAGTTATATATATATAATATTTTATATATATATATATATATATATATATATATATATATCTATATATATATATATATATATATCTTAAATTTTTTATTCAGATTCATTATATCAATTTTTATAATATATTTTTATATTTAATTATAAATAATTAATAATTATTTAAATTTATAATTAATTCATTTTTTTGTAAATTTATAATTTATTAATTATTTATAATTATAATTTATAATAAATTTATAATTATTATGTAAGACGGTAAGTGTGTATGTATGTAAGACGGTAAGTGTGTATGTATGTAAGACGGTAAGTGTGTATGTATGTAAGACGGTAAGTGTGTATGTATGTAAGACGGTAAGTGTGTATGTATGTAAGACGGTAAGTGTGTATGTATGTAAGACGGTAAGTGTGTATGTATGTAAGACGGTAAGTGTGTATGTATGTAAGACGGTAAGTGTGTATGTATGTAAGACGGTAAGTGTGTATGTATGTAAGACGGTAAGTGTGTATGTATGTAAGACGGTAAGTGTGTATGTATGTAAGACGGTAAGTGTGTATGTATGTAAGACGGTAAGTGTGTATGTATGTAAGACGGTAAGTGTGTATGTATGTAAGACGGTAAGTGTGTATGTATGTAAGACGGTAAGTGTGTATGTATGTAAGACGGTAAGTGTGTATGTATGTAAGACGGTAAGAGTGTATGTATGTAAGACGGTAAGTGTGTATGTATGTAAGACGGTAAGTGTGTATGTATGTAAGACGGTAAGTGTGTATGTATGTAAGACGGTAAGTGTGTATGTATGTAAGACGGTAAGTGTGTATGTATGTACGACGGTAAGTTGTATGTATGTAAGACGGTAAGTGTGTATGTATGTAAGACGGTAAGTGTGTATGTATGTAAGACGGTAAGTGTGTATGTATGTAAGACGGTAAGTGTGTATGTATGTAAGACGGTAAGTGTGTATGTATGTAAGACGGTAAGTGTGTATGTATGTAAGACGGTAAGTGTGTATGTATGTAAGACGGTAAGTGTGTATGTATGTAAGACGGTAAGTGTGTATGTATGTAAGACGGTAAGTGTGTATGTATGTAAGACGGTAAGTGTGTATGTATGTAAGACGGTAATGTGTATGTATGTAAGACGGTAAGTGTGTATGTATGTAAGACGGTAAGTGTGTATGTATGTAAGACGGTAAGTGTGTATGTATGTAAGACGGTAAGTGTGTATGTATGTAAGACGGTAAGTGTGTATGTATGTAAGACGGTAAGTGTGTATGTATGTAAGACGGTAAGTGTGTATGTATGTAAGACGGTAAGTGTGTATGTATGTAAGACGGTAAGTGTGTATGTATGTAAGACGGTAAGTGTGTATGTATGTAAGACGGTAAGTGTGTATGTATGTAAGACGGTAAGTGTGTATGTATGTAAGACGGTAAGTGTGTATGTATGTAAGACGGTAAGTGTGTATGTATGTAAGACGGTAAGTGTGTATGTATGTAAGACGGTAAGTGTGTATGTATGTAAGACGGTAAGTGTGTATGTATGTAAGACGGTAAGTGTGTATGTATGTAAGACGGTAAGTGTGTATGTATGTAAGACGGTAAGTGTGTATGTATGTAAGACGGTAAGTGTGTATGTATGTAAGACGGTAAGTGTGTATGTATGTAAGACGGTAAGTGTGTATGTATGTAAGACGGTAAGTGTGTATGTATGTAAGACGGTAAGTGTGTATGTATGTAAGACGGTAAGTGTGTATGTATGTAAGACGGTAAGTGTGTATGTATGTAAGACGGTAAGTGTGTATGTATGTAAGACGGTAAGTGTGTATGTATGTAAGACGGTAAGTGTGTATGTATGTAAGACGGTAAGTGTGTATGTATGTAAGACGGTAAGTGTGTATGTATGTAAGACGGTAAGTGTGTATGTATGTAAGACGGTAAGTGTGTATGTATGTAAGACGGTAAGTGTGTATGTATGAAAGACGGTAAGTGTGTATGTATGTAAGACGGTAAGTGTGAATGTATGTAAGACGGTAAGTGTGTATGTATGTAAGACGGTAAGTGTGTATGTATGTAAGACGGTAAGTGTGTATGTATGTAAGAGACGGTAAGTGTGTATGTATGTAAGACGGTAAGTGTGTATGTATGTAAGACGGTAAGTGTGTATGTATGTAAGACGGTAAGTGTGTATGTATGTAAGACGGTAAGTGTGTATGTATGTAAGACGGTAAGTGTGTATGTATGTAAGACGGTAAGTGTGTATGTATGTAAGACGGTAAGTGTGTATGTATGTAAGACGGTAAGTGTGTATGTATGTAAGACGGTAAGTGTGTATGTATGTAAGACGGTAAGTGTGTATGTATGTAAGACGGTAAGTGTGTATGTATGTAAGACGGTAAGTGTGTATGTATGTAAGACGGTAAGTGTGTATGTATGTAAGACGGTAAGTGTGTATGTATGTAAGACGGTAAGTGTGTATGTATGTAAGACGGTAAGTGTGTATGTATGTAAGACGGTAAGTGTGTATGTATGTAAGACGGTAAGTGTGTATGTATGTAAGACGGTAAGTGTGTATGTATGTAAGACGGTAAGTGTGTATGTATGTAAGACGGTAAGTGTGTATGTATGTAAGACGGTAAGTGTGTATGTATGTAAGACGGTAAGTGTGTATGTATGTAAGACGGTAAGTGTGTATGTATGTAAGACGGTAAGTGTGTATGTATGTAAGACGGTAAGTGTGTATGTATGTAAGACGGTAAGTGTGTATGTATGTAAGACGGTAAGTGTGTATGTATGTAAGACGGTAAGTGTGTATGTATGTAAGACGGTAAGTGTGTATGTATGTAAGACGGTAAGTGTGTATGTATGTAAGACGGTAAGTGTGTATGTATGTAAGACGGTAAGTGTGTATGTATGTAAGACGGTAAGTGTGTATGTATGTAAGACGGTAAGTGTGTATGTATGTAAGACGGTAAGTGTGTATGTATGTAAGACGGTAAGTGTGTATGTATGTAAGACGGTAAGTGTGTATGTATGTAAGACGGTAAGTGTGTATGTATGTAAGACGGTAAGTGTGTATGTATGTAAGACGGTAAGTGTGTATGTATGTAAGACGGTAAGTGTGTATGTATGTAAGACGGTAAGTGTGTATGTATGTAAGACGGTAAGTGTGTATGTATGTAAGACGGTAAGTGTGTATGTATGTAAGACGGTAAGTGTGTATGTATGTAAGACGGTAAGTGTGTATGTATGTAAGACGGTAAGTGTGTATGTATGTAAGACGGTAAGTGTGTATGTATGTAAGACGGTAAGTGTGTATGTATGTAAGACGGTAAGTGTGTATGTATGTAAGACGGTAAGTGTGTATGTATGTAAGACGGTAAGTGTGTATGTATGTAAGACGGTAAGTGTGTATGTATGTAAGACGGTAAGTGTGTATGTATGTAAGACGGTAAGTGTGTATGTATGTAAGACGGTAAGTGTGTATGTATGTAAGACGGTAAGTGTGTATGTATGTAAGACGGTAAGTGTGTATGTATGTAAGACGGTAAGTGTGTATGTATGTAAGACGGTAAGTGTGTATGTATGTAAGACGGTAAGTGTGTATGTATGTAAGACGGTAAGTGTGTATGTATGTAAGACGGTAAGTGTGTATGTATGTAAGACGGTAAGTGTGTATGTATGTAAGACGGTAAGTGTGTATGTATGTAAGACGGTAAGTGTGTATGTATGTAAGACGGTAAGTGTGTATGTATGTAAGACGGTAAGTGTGTATGTATGTAAGACGGTAAGTGTGTATGTATGTAAGACGGTAAGTGTGTATGTATGTAAGACGGTAAGTGTGTATGTATGTAAGACGGTAAGTGTGTATGTATGTAAGACGGTAAGTGTGTATGTATGTAAGACGGTAAGTGTGTATGTATGTAAGACGGTAAGTGTGTATGTATGTAAGACGGTAAGTGTGTATGTATGTAAGACGGTAAGTGTGTATGTATGTAAGACGGTAAGTGTGTATGTATGTAAGACGGTAAGTGTGTATGTATGTAAGACGGTAAGTGTGTATGTATGTAAGACGGTAAGTGTGTATGTATGTAAGACGGTAAGTGTGTATGTATGTAAGACGGTAAGTGTGTATGTATGTAAGACGGTAAGTGTGTATGTATGTAAGACGGTAAGTGTGTATGTATGTAAGACGGTAAGTGTGTATGTATGTAAGACGGTAAGTGTGTATGTATGTAAGACGGTAAGTGTGTATGTATGTAAGACGGTAAGTGTGTATGTATGTAAGACGGTAAGTGTGTATGTATGTAAGACGGTAAGTGTGTATGTATGTAAGACGGTAAGTGTGTATGTATGTAAGACGGTAAGTGTGTATGTATGTAAGACGGTAAGTGTGTATGTATGTAAGACGGTAAGTGTGTATGTATGTAAGACGGTAAGTGTGTATGTATGTAAGACGGTAAGTGTGTATGTATGTAAGACGGTAAGTGTGTATGTATGTAAGACGGTAAGTGTGTATGTATGTAAGACGGTAAGTGTGTATGTATGTAAGACGGTAAGTGTGTATGTATGTAAGACGGTAAGTGTGTATGTATGTAAGACGGTAAGTGTGTATGTATGTAAGACGGTAAGTGTGTATGTATGTAAGACGGTAAGTGTGTATGTATGTAAGACGGTAAGTGTGTATGTATGTAAGACGGTAAGTGTGTATGTATGTAAGACGGTAAGTGTGTATGTATGTAAGACGGTAAGTGTGTATGTATGTAAGACGGTAAGTGTGTATGTATGTAAGACGGTAAGTGTGTATGTATGTAAGACGGTAAGTGTGTATGTATGTAAGACGGTAAGTGTGTATGTATGTAAGACGGTAAGTGTGTATGTATGTAAGACGGTAAGTGTGTATGTATGTAAGACGGTAAGTGTGTATGTATGTAAGACGGTAAGTGTGTATGTATGTAAGACGGTAAGTGTGTATGTATGTAAGACGGTAAGTGTGTATGTATGTAAGACGGTAAGTGTGTATGTATGTAAGACGGTAAGTGTGTATGTATGTAAGACGGTAAGTGTGTATGTATGTAAGACGGTAAGTGTGTATGTATGTAAGACGGTAAGTGTGTATGTATGTAAGACGGTAAGTGTGTATGTATGTAAGACGGTAAGTGTGTATGTATGTAAGACGGTAAGTGTGTATGTATGTAAGACGGTAAGTGTGTATGTATGTAAGACGGTAAGTGTGTATGTATGTAAGACGGTAAGTGTGTATGTATGTAAGACGGTAAGTGTGTATGTATGTAAGACGGTAAGTGTGTATGTATGTAAGACGGTAAGTGTGTATGTATGTAAGACGGTAAGTGTGTATGTATGTAAGACGGTAAGTGTGTATGTATGTAAGACGGTAAGTGTGTATGTATGTAAGACGGTAAGTGTGTATGTATGTAAGACGGTAAGTGTGTATGTATGTAAGACGGTAAGTGTGTATGTATGTAAGACGGTAAGTGTGTATGTATGTAAGACGGTAAGTGTGTATGTATGTAAGACGGTAAGTGTGTATGTATGTAAGACGGTAAGTGTGTATGTATGTAAGACGGTAAGTGTGTATGTATGTAAGACGGTAAGTGTGTATGTATGTAAGACGGTAAGTGTGTATGTATGTAAGACGGTAAGTGTGTATGTATGTAAGACGGTAAGTGTGTATGTATGTAAGACGGTAAGTGTGTATGTATGTAAGACGGTAAGTGTGTATGTATGTAAGACGGTAAGTGTGTATGTATGTAAGACGGTAAGTGTGTATGTATGTAAGACGGTAAGTGTGTATGTATGTAAGACGGTAAGTGTGTATGTATGTAAGACGGTAAGTGTGTATGTATGTAAGACGGTAAGTGTGTATGTATGTAAGACGGTAAGTGTGTATGTATGTAAGACGGTAAGTGTGTATGTATGTCAGACGGTAAGTGTGTATGTATGTAAGACGGTAAGTGTGTATGTATGTAAGACGGTAAGTGTGTATGTATGTAAGACGGTAAGTGTGTATGTATGTAAGACGGTAAGTGTGTATGTATGTAAGACGGTAAGTGTGTATGTATGTAAGACGGTAAGTGTGTATGTATGTAAGACGGTAAGTGTGTATGTATGTAAGACGGTAAGTGTGTATGTATGTAAGACGGTAAGTGTGTATGTATGTAAGACGGTAAGTGTGTATGTATGTAAGACGGTAAGTGTGAATTTTTTATTAAATTCATTATATAAATTTCATATTTAATTATAAATAATTAATAATTATTTAAATTTATAATTATTATTTTTTTTTATATAAAAATATATTAAATAATCAATTTATATTAAATTTATAATTAGTTATATATATATATATACAGACTGTATAGTTCATAAGCGCGGAAAATTTAACCACGTTTAATGACCATGATATACATCACAAATTTATTATAATTTTTGAATTTTGAAATTTGATCAAAATTATCTAAAATTATCTAAAATTAATCATCGTTGTATGTATCCGTACCTTTATCAATATGAATGAATTCATTCATACCGGTAGGCTATTCACGCGGTTTTGCCAGTAAGTAATATGTAAAGCATGTTAACTAGGTTTGTTTTATTTTTAAAATTTTAAAATGTTTTTTATTATGGTTTTTTTTATGGTATTTATGGTTTTATTGTTTTAATATGTCGCTTATTTATTGAGTTCGCCAAAAGATTATTTCAGTATCGAAATCAGCGTGGTGAATACATCCGGTTTTCGGTGAGTTTCCTAATAAGAAAAAAACGCTTTTCCATGCCAACCCAAGAGGTAAACGTTTAGAGCTCGCATTTTTTAAAGAGGTATCCCCTTAATCATAACAAAAAAAGATGGCATTGCTATGATTACATAATCAAAGCAAAGTCATTCTTTTGACGTTATAATCAAAGGCCTTGTCCTCCATATAATACATACAAAATTAATAAAATTAAATCAGTAAAATATTTTTTAATACCTAATAATTAATAAAATAATTAATAAATAAATAAAATAAAATTAAAAATAATGAAATAAAATATTAAAAAATAAATCAGTTTTAAACTAAATACAAAAATAGATAAATATTTTTAAAATATCTTATAAATCTCTCAAGATCTAGAGAAAGAGGAAGATGAGATGGTGTAAAATTCATTGTCGTCTTATAATACGACTATTTATCACCTGTTCGCCACGGATTTCTATGCATTTAGTGCAACGACGCAAAGTCGAGTTATGAATGCGATCAAACATTTCTGGTGTCTCTCTTAATTTCTGGAAGCAATCGCGAATCCTATCACGCATTTCTTCTGCAGTATTACACACACCAAACGAACCTTTAAAATGTACAGTAATTTTGAAAACACAGATAACTCACAATTTATCAATAAAATACACAAGTACTGTTTCATTGAAATTACGAGACGCCGACACAGACCTGGCATCACTGAATAAAGACTGGCCATTTTGGTTTTGTAAACAAGTCATCGTGACTCGCATGCTGTCTCGTTCCTGCTTTTGCAGGGCTGTCACTTTGTAAACCACCATATTTTTAGCTGCGTAAATCATCTCGGACTATACTGGATGAAAAGATGCCATGGAATGAGCATGTCAAGTCAAAACTGTCATCAGCCTGCTATACTCTATTACGCATCATGAGTTGTATGGTAGTTGAACCTCACCCGCGCTATGTTATTCTTCTATGGAATACTGCAGCGCACATCAACGGTGTACTCACTCTCCAAAAAAAGCCATACGTGCGATAGTAGGTTTTGCTCAAGAAACTCTTTGCAAATTCTTTTGCATTAAGAGCTCGGCAACATCTCACGAGGAAGTACATCGGCATGTCACCAGGAAGAAATCCCATTACCTTTAACCGATTATACCACGTACGGCCAAGTTTCAGGCGACTAGCCTTAAACTATTTAACAAATTGCCCAAACAAACGACCCCTTGAGCGTTGACGTTTGAATTGTAGTGTCTCTTAGAGAACGTGAAGAAGAAGAAGAATACATCACAATAAAATGATAGCGTTTCAGAAAAACGACGATTACTCCGATACTGCCATACGAATCGTATAAAGAAGGCCTTTTTTATGTTCCTATGGAAATTTACTATTAGATAATTGTAACGTCGTTTTGTAAAGCAATACGCATTATTCAGAATTATCTGTCAAATTTGCGGTACAGAAATTTAACTGCCTTGTCCAACATTTCTTTGCTTTTTCAGGAAATACAAGTAGATACCTCTATATTCAATTGTTTAATATAACTATAGGTAGGTAACCTTAAATTTACGTCTGTAAAATTACGTAAATTCACGAAATGCGCAAAATTTCGTGTACCTACCTGTAAACATTTTATGTCGTAAAACAATTAGATAATTCACGCGGTAAATTCGTTTTAAACCTTTTTATAATGTCAATCAACCGGGATAGTCTTCGATTTCATAATAAGATAATAATGAATAAATATTAAAATAGCACATTACAAAAAATAGCATAGCCCTGAATGCGCGCGGGGCTGAGGGGAGAGGTGGCGGCCCGCAAGAGGCAGGTAAAAATAATTTTCCATTGTAATCTATTTATAAACATGCGACTCGCAACACTCGCACAGAAGTAGTTGACCTTCAGCGCTCTTGGCTCCTGACTAGAGATGTGTCAATCCTGATTGATCGAGTTTTATTTGATTCGATCGATCGAGTCACAGTGCGAGTCAATTTATTTATTTATTTTATTTATTTATATAAGTAATGCAAATATTAAAAATAACAGTAAACAATTTCAGCATAGGAATTATGCATAGAAATACTTTCAAAATTGAATCAAAAGCAGAAAAAAGAATACATTGCATAGTCTAGTGGCAACGTCACCTAACTAGGCCGGGACCTGTTCTAAGGTAAACATTTATTTTTGAATGTGCTTGCACAAATACCGTGTTTATAAGAATGGCATATACATATTCCATGTATGCATAAAATAATGGAATTGCAAAACAATATTAAAAATGACTAAATACTGAAACTAAATAATTAAATTAAAGTTAGAAGTGCAAAATTAAAATGACAGCAAATAAATTCAAATCAGAAAAAAACAAAACAATTTAAAATAGTAAAAATTAGAATAAGAATTTAAACAAAATAGTCCTGCATTTTACTTATAACTAAGATAAAATATGAAATCGAAGACTATCGCGGTTGTTTGACATTATAAATAGGATAGAAAACGAATTTACCGCGTGAAATTTGTAGGACCCGACGTTTCGGTGACGTTGCAGCCACCGTTGTCTAGGGCAGTCTACCCTAGACAACGGCGGCTGCAACGTCACCGAAACGTCGGGTCCTACAAATTTCACGCGGTAAATTCGTTTTCTATCCTATTTATAAGATAAAATAGTGTTAAAACTAAAACAAATTATCTCTTAATATACGTTAAAACATAATAACAATAATAATAATAATAATAAATAAATTAATAATAATATTATAATAATACAATATGTATAAGATTCAAAATATTCAAAGTCCGGGTTAGATTATAATGTCCAGTATTTTAAAAATTCTTTGTCTTCCCTCTTTTACAAGCCAGTTTCTTAGCAGCCTTTTAAAGTAGGTCTTATGTTGTGCTGATTTTATGTCGCCAGGAAGAGCATTGAAAAACCTTGGGGCAATAAATGTATAGGTTCGCTGACCAAAAGTAAATTAACCTTCTGGGTACTATCATATTATTATCTTCGGAAAACCTCCTTGATAGGGTATTTTGAGAAAAATACCCTATCAACGTTTATTTTCCATATTGATAATTAGCAACATTTGTAAACTTTTCAATATAACGGAATTATGATAGCCGACATTCTAATTCTTATTTAATTTAGTATACATCTATTTATGTTTAAAAAATACGAAGGCATATTGCCGGATTGACAATAAAATTATTATACGTTGATTATTCTACATAGAATTTGCATTTATATTTTAATATATTATTCTCTCTTACTATTTAATGACATTAGTATATTTTGATTATTTGTAAGTAGGTAATATTACAGCCATGACAACTATCATGATAGTTACGTTTTTAATAATTAAATTTTAAGCATTTAATTTTGTGACGCATCCAAGTGTAGGAATGCCTATCTACTGGAGAAGTTGATTGTATTGTATTATATTATACACAACTAGGGAGGTACCTACTTAAGTTTAGTGTATGTGTTTTTATCTTAAATCGTTTTGATACAATGTAACGCCGTGGAGTGGTGGCGTAACAGGACTTTTTTGTAACCACATTTGATGCATTCTTTAAACATAAACCAGACGAAATCATGTCTAATTTAACAAAGAAGAAAAGTTACATATGGAAGCACTTTGATGCTCTCGACGATAAAGTCGCTAAATGCCACAACTGTAGCAATAAAATAAGTTATGCTGGCGGCGAACTGGAAATCTAAACAGACACATGAAAACCAAGCATGGATCGATTCCAGTGGAAACTTACAGAGCGACCACGAAATCAAACAAGACCACCGAATCAAACAACCGACATGGATTTACTACAGCAAATAATATTTCTAGCACGTTGCCGACTACGATAATTAATACACTGTCTCAAGAGACAGTACTGGTACCGCTTCCATCATAACTACAAGATCAGCCACTCACTCAACAATCCAGCATAACAAATTATTTCTACGTATACGTTGCGAAGCAGGAAACATATTTAGTCGAACCTAATTCCGAAACGATCAATTATTGATCGATCGAGTCGTCGATTCGATCGCCATGCAACGGGCGATCATGTCAAACACTACTTCTGACGGTGTGCGATGTTTACCTATCGATTCATGAGAGAGAAGGAGATGCAAGATTTACGATGCCATAGTCCGGCCGCCATTTGTAAAATATATTTACAAATAATGATTTTAGTCCTCTTAAAATGAAGCAAACAAATTAAGTAAAAAAACCTGTTATTTAAGTAAAGCCTGTTATTTTACAGATTTTAGTATGTGATTAAATTAACTCGTAATAGTATAAGTACCAGAAATAAGATTCCAAAATGGCGATTTCTACTCGGAAGATTAGCCTCGCTCAGACAACCTTCTGGTATTGATCACGACAATGTGCGTTTGATAGTGGAAAAATCTATCTATTAGACTATTTGAACATTAAAGGCGTAATTATTATGTATTGAAATCTGCCCCGGGATTCTGAAAAGGCGATACGATACGTCAACGAAATACGACATTGCATTGATACGTCAACGAGACTCGACACAACATCGTCCTCGATCCGATGACTTGACTGATTCTGTTCTAGAATCGCCAGCTAATCTCGGAACTCGATACTACCCATGTGATTCCCATCCCGATATCGTGTTTTGATTGGCCGGGGTCGGCCGTTTAGCAGTGAGCGGCGTATACTGAATTCGGACCGGCCTCTGATAGTGCTTAGTGCTTTGAGCTAAGGAAAATTCCGATCGCAAATTCAGCGAATTTCATTCGATCTTGGGTGGGAATGGTCGGTAATCATTGCTGAATGGGGATTTTTACTGCCATTTCTCAGCTATCTCCTAGAGCAACGACATGCAGACGACACCTAATGTGCTGATGTCTGTCCTTACCTTACTTCTGACGGTTGAATTACTATCAAATCGCTTCCAGAATTGCAAATATTTTCGAGTGACGACAATCTAGTATTGTATCGTCGCTTCAGAATCCCGGGGATGTCTACCAATAATATTAAAATAATAAAAGCCATGATTTAAAAACCCGTTTGTTACTATATTACTGTTTTATTTTAGATTTGTTTTTAGATATTTTAGATTTAACCCTTCGAGTAGCGGCATAATTTCATGGCAGACCACGGCAATTTATTGGAATTTCTTGCAATATCGCCGCGCTCGACAAAAAGTACTATAACTATGGAACTACTGTAGCAATCATAAAAAGAACAACTGCACAATGATTGCATTGAAATTTCGTATATAGAATATTGAAATGTCATTCCGTAAAACAATTAGATAATTATGAATATGAGAAAGTCGAAAAAGCGAAAAAAACTTGGCATTTCTAACTTGTACTTGTCTTACGGATAAATACGAAACCCTATTTAGAAATTGTAAATACTATCGTTATCTTTATTAGATTCGCTATCAAAGGTAAAATTTCTTTTTGCTTCTTTACATACAAAAATATTTAGATATTAGCTCATAAAAACCAATAAAATAATATTAATGCGCGCTTCGGGAGTAAGCCGCCAATATTGGTCGTTACTAGTCAATGGTGTTCTGATGTGCAACCAAATTTGGTCGTTACGTAGCCGAAGGGACAAGTCTATATTTTACCATATAGACTTGTTTGAAATTGCTATCTATTGGGCTACTGAACATAAAAAGAAGATTAAACAATTTTTGAAACTATGAGTGCCATCTACACGTCGCATTTCATAGTAAAATACTAGCTGCCGAAACGCAGTATGGCATTGAGCAATCTAATACCCTATATCAGGGGTCGGCCAGTAATTTCAAGTGGGGTCCTAATACCGTTAATTTTTTTTATCGAGGTCCAGAAAAAAAACTCATAATAATTACTAATTTTCTAAAATTTGCAATATTTTAAAAAAGGGAACAATTTGCTGGGTTTTTATTTAAGACTGCGTATTTCCGACGATAATAATCATTCAATTGCATAGATAGGTAAGTTATTTAACAATATTTGGCGATTCAAGTTTCAACCTTCCGTGTTCCGGATCCAGACCGGGTCCGCCTGTTGCCGACAGAGGCCCTATAATATAAAGTTCTCCCTGTGGCCCGGCCTAATGGTTCTACTTAAGGAACAAATTATTGGCCGGAAACTTAATAGTGGTTACGTTTTGGACTAACAAATATTCTCACAATGGTAACTTTACCAAGATATTACTATGTAAAACTATTCATCTACTAAACCAGTCATTGAGTACAGAAATATATGCAAGTATCTCGAAAACAACACAGAAAAAATCAGCAGCACGGATAGTGGCGCAGATCAGTGTCACAAATCAGTACGGAAAGTGGAGTGACTTTTGTCACTGTAAAATTGTGTATCAAGTGCTGAAATCAGACGTTTAATTCTCAGACGGAACGTCAAAATCAGTGCGTATGACATTTTTTTAATCTGTTAAACGGGGGTGTCTCTTTTTAATTGCGCAACATCCAATGGGAGCGCACTTTTTCGTATAGTCTTGTTATTACATGTCATTTGCCAGCAACTTGCCCTTGATGGGCGGCATGGTTAATCTAAGAGAAAAAATATGATGCAGTACTTGACATAATGTTTGTATTGACATCATCAGTAGTTGACATCCATGTCAAATATTGCTTCTAGTAACAGCAATGAAACATAAAATATCGCAAATTTGAAGTTTCCAACGCTATTTCCTTTTAGATTTAGCATTAAAATGACCAATTTTAGTAGTGTGTTTTTTTTTAATAGGCGAGGTAGCAATACTTATATGGCAATTTAAGAAGAAGAATCATACAATAGGCTCCCGATCTGCGCGTAAGTGAGTGATCAGCTGTGATGTTACGCGAATGTCAGCTGACGTTACGACCTCGAATGAACTCGATTAGGGTAGAGACATACTTAGTTTTAGAAAATCTCAAAATATTTATATCTACAAAACGACACGGCAAGTTTTATTCAAACTCTTAGGAATTAGTTCTTATAATGGCCACTTCAAGTGGTTAAATTTTCCGCGCTTATGAACTATACAGTCTGTATATATATATATATATATATATATATATATATATATATATATATATATATATATATATATATATATATATATATATATATATATATATATTATATATATATATATATATATATATATATATATATATATATATATATATATATATATATATATATATATATATATATATATATATATATATATATATATATATATATATATATATATATATATATATATATATATATATATATATATATATATATATATATATATATATATATATATATATATATATATATATATATATATATATATATATATATATATATATATATATATATATATATATATATATATATATATATATATAGGTATATATATTGATATTTTAAGGGTGTAATTTTTTTTTTTAATTATTTTCAATAATATATAAAATTAGATTCATGAAAAGTTACTTATCTGGGGTCCTGGTGGACCAGAAACATTTTAACGATAGTTAATGTCCTCTTTAAATACTTAGGGCAGCAGCACCTGTTTCCGCAATTGATAACTTATGATATTCTTAGTTATCGGCTGCAATAACTAAGAACATCATAAGTTATCAATTGCGGAAACAGGTGCTGCTGCCCTAAGTATTTAAAGAGGACATTAACTATCGTTAAAATGTTTCTGGTCCACCAGGACCCCAGATAAGTAACTTTTCATGAATCTAATTTTATATATTATTGAAAATAATTAAAATATATATATATATATATATATATATATATATATATATATATATATATATATATATATATATATATATATATATATATATATATATATATATATATATATATATATATATATATATATATATATATATATATATATATATATATATATATATATATATATATATATATATATATATATATATATATATATATATATATATATATATATATATATGCATGTATATATATATATATATATATATATATATATATATATATATATATATATATATATATATATATATATATATATATATATATATATATATATATATATATATATATATATATATATATATATATATATATATATATATATATATATATATATATATATATATATATATATATATATATATATATATATATATATATAATATCTAGATTAGAGCCTTATTAACGGATGCATTGTAACAATATTATAGGATAGTAGGTTAGAGCATATTATGTAAGGCACTATGTTATTAATGAAATGTACCACCTACTATCTGTTTCGTTACAAATACATAAATAAATAAATAAATAAATAACCTAATCCATAATTACACATTAGTAAACAAATAACTTCCAATGCGATTAAACACGAAATAATTACTTGTAATATCACCGATGACATAAACATGGAAATCGATGTCTTCGATTAAGATGACATGAACCTGGGAATGACCATATCTGAAGAATTTTAGTTTTATGATTTTTTTGATAAATATAATCAATAATTTAAAAAAAATCTCATTGCCTTGGACATTAAGGCTTTAAACTGATTTCAAAAACTTTCAGGCGCGATTACTTCTACAATGTAAGCGGTGAGTGTGTTTTATTTAAATTTAATTATATTGACTGGTAAATACTCTAGCGTCGCGCTTAGCCACATTTTTTTTAAGTAGGACCTAAATTAATTACAATTACTTAAAACGTGAGAGCGCTCTGAGAGATACACAAATATTTTTACTTTTAACACCCTTATATCACGACTGAGCAAATACAGCTATTCTGTGCTAGCGCTGCGATCGAAAGTTTAGTATGCGCCCAGTCGCCGGCGCGAGCGGAGGTGGAATCTGTGGCTGACGCTTCGTCGACGCTGGATATTTATTGGTCAAACCCCAAAGCAATATATAACAATGGAATTTAAGAATTTTATGTAATAAAGTCAAAAAAAATAATCAAAATAAAATCCAAATAGATTGAATAAATATACCTACATAGAAAATATAATCAAAATAAATTATTACGTCGCATCCATGAACCCCTAGATCCTAGGAATCTAAATGTAAACTCGCTTAAATAAATAATATAAAATATAAAATAAGTATTATAATATAAAATTTTAAATATAAAAATATCTACTCAAAATTAATAGAATTCATTGTCATAACAATAAAATTCAAGATTTTTTGGTAATATAGTTCAATGTTAAAATATAATCAAAGTTTAATAAAAATAATA
>CALYMY010000135.1:34471-89778 GCA_944548615.1 Micropterix aruncella | reverse complement strand
AAACACGTGTTTCCTTATTTATTTAATAGAGTAATCTTACAAACTTTCGAAATAAAAAGTCCATCTAAAATCGTTTATCCATACAAACTTTAAACCCCCGTATTTTCCCTTTAGGGCGGAGTTTAGAAAACCATAAAAAACCTATTTGATTATTTGTTTATAAGAGTAATCTTAAAAAGTTTCGAATTAAAAAGTACATCTATATCGATTTTCCATACAAACTTTGGAACCCCTTTTCACCCCTTTAGGGTTTGAATTTTGAAAAAATATGATACACGTGTTACCTTATTTATTTATTAGAGTAATCTTACAAAGTTTCGAAATAAAAAGCACGTCTAATATTGTTCATTCATACAAATTTTGAAACCCCGTTTCACCCCTTTAGGGGTTGAATTTTGAAAAAACATGAAACACCTGTTTTCTTATTTGTTTATTAGAGTAATCTTACAAAGTTTCGAATTAAAAAGTACATCTACATCGTTTCTTCATAAAAAAAATCGAAACCCTTTTTCACCCCTTTAGGGGTTGAATTTTTTAAAAATATGAAAAACGTGTTTCCTTATTTATTTATTAAAGTAATCTTACAAACTTTCGAAATAAAAAGTCCAACTAAAATCGTTTATCCATACAAACTTTAAAACCCTGTTTCACCCCTTTAAGGGTAGAATTTTGAAAAAACATGAAACACCTATTTCCTTATTTGTTTATTAGAGTAGTCTTTCAAAGTTTCGAATTAAAAAGTACATCTATATAGATTTTCCATACAAACTGTGAAACCCCTTTTCACCCCTTTAGGGGTTGAATTTCGAAAAATCCGCCCTTAGTGAGCGCCTACGTCCTAAAAGGAACGTCTGTGCAGAATTTCAGCTTCCTAGGTCTAAGGGTTAGGGCTGGGCGTTGATGAGTCAGTCAGTGAATGAATGAATGAATCGGAACTTCTCTTTTTATATATGAGATATATATATATATATATATATATATATATATATATATATATATATATATATATATATATATATATATATATATATATATATATATATATATATATATATATATATATATATATATATATATATATATAATATATATATATATATATATATATATATATATATATATATATATATATATATATATATATATATATATATATATATATATTGAAATACATATATATATATATATATATATATATATATATATATATATATATATACATATATATATATATATATATATATATATATATATATATATATATATATATATATATATATATACATATATATATATATATATATATATATATATATATATATATATATATATATATATATATATATATATATATATATATGTATATATATATATATATATATATATATATATATAATATATATATATATATATATATATATATATATATATACATATATATATATATATATATATATATATATATATATATATATATATATATATATATATATATATATATATATATATATATATATATATATATATATATATGTATATATGTATATATATATATATATATATATATATATATATATATATATATATATATATATATATATATATATAGCAGTTTCATTTCCCACTAAGGTTTAGTACCTTGGTAATGGGTACCTAATAATTAATGTTTGTATAAATTTTATGTTTTTATAACTGGCTTTACAATTAATATTAATACTTACTTACATTATTTATGTTATATTAATATTATGTATTGCTTTACTTAGTTTACCTGGATACATCATTATTTGAGTTGCTTAATAGCTTGAGTTTCAACGTTCTCGTACGTTTTTGCTAATCGATTTGTCTATTTTTAGCGAAAAGTAAAATGTCTTACAGTTCCTGTTTGTGTATCTGTCATTTTAAATAAATAAAATATTGTATTGTCCTCTTTTTTCCTATACCGTGTACCTAGTGACATAGACATCATTATCCAAAACAGATTTTTGACAAAATGTCAATTAGTTGATTAATTAGGCAAGCCTCCAACTAATATTAGCACAGGAACACAGAAACTTACGGTCCGCCCCTGCCTGTCTCTGCATTTACTCCAAGAGAGAAAGAATGGTTTAATGTACTAATAAGATCCTGAGACAGAAGGAAATCCAAATACCATGTTTTTTAAAATGATGTTTTTTTAAATATTCAGACAGTTTTGTAATAGCGAGATATTATTTAGATATTCTACCAAAAACATTGAGTTAACAATCATCTACAACTTGTTTTTTTAGGCCTTTGTTACTCAGAAAAAATATATTTTGCCTCGAAATATCTCAAAATATATGGATAAAATTGCCTTCCCCCAACAGTGACCCACCCCCGCGTAAAGAGTCGGCCATTTCGGGCGACGCGAGCGGTTCTTTTGTGAATCGACTCCACTGCGGTAGACAAAGAATCGGTCATCCCGGTCGTATTTAATTCATTCTGCTGCCGCAGACAAAGCGTGCGTGTGCGCAGGCAAAGCGGGAAGTCTGAATATTTCACAATGATAATAACAGTAAGGAGATTTATTGATTACTCAAACTAGATTTTGATTCTTGTAAATATCTTTGGATATTATTTCGAATAAAAAAGAACCCGGAGTTGTAAGTATAATTTTGGAGAAGAATCGGATTTCTTGAAGATGGAGGAGTAGGGTTCAGCTTTGATAACCCATACCTAGTAGGTACATACCTGCGAAAAGTTAAGAACTTGAGCAACGGATTCGCTGACGTAGAGTATCATCCCTCTGTCGCAGCCCACGACGAAGAGGAAGCCGTCGGCCGCATCCACTATGAGAGTCTTCAACTCCTGGTCAGAGAGGAAATTAGGCTTGTAGTGACCCTCCGTGTAAGAATGCACGGCGCCGCGAATAGTTTTCAAGTGCTGCAAGGCCATACGTAGCACCGTCAGTTTGTCCAGCTTCCGTGACATGGCGTGGCACATGGGAATCATCTCTGACAGCTCGGTGATGTACGTGTTCATCCTGTCACGACGCCTTTTCTCGATGTCGCTGTGATTTTGTCTGAAATCAGATGAAATAAAACCGAAATCATTTTGTGGTACCGTTACAACACATCTACATCTTATCACATCTTATCACATCTTATCTACATCTTATCACACCACATCATCGGCTGTCGTTTTTCCAGCGGACCTCAAGATCTTCGAGCTTGCAGCCATAGGCAGACAAGCAGATGTGGCAGGACCTATTGATTTCTTCTCTTTGGATATTTAGAATTTCGATTAGAGGCATCGACTGGTTACAATATCGTGGATTACTAATTTAAGTGGATAGACTTTTCACAGTTTACTTGACTATTTGATTGATTTTTATTTATTTTTATGTTTTGATTATTCATTATTTTA
Organism: Micropterix aruncella; assembly: GCA_944548615.1. Lineage (NCBI taxonomy): Eukaryota > Metazoa > Arthropoda > Insecta > Lepidoptera > Micropterigidae > Micropterix > Micropterix aruncella. The sequence goes on along the minus strand of CALYMY010000135.1, from coordinate 86,391 downwards.
ATTATCATCGTTATGACTATTATAACTACTTATTCGTTTATTTTGGATGTATTATGCATTCTATTATAGTGACTATTTATATTATCAACTCTCACGATTATTTATCATCATGAAAACAACTCAATCTGAGCTTGCTTTTATTTAATTTCATAATTGGGTATTTAAATTATTTTCACAAAACGTGGGGAGAATTATAACTTCCAAATAACAAAAAAAAGAAAAGGTTGGTTGACACATTTGTGGTGTCAGACTCTCGTTTTTATTTTCCTAGTTCACCATCCGACCAGGAGGGAAATTATTGTAAACGTACATTTTTTTTTCGAGATGAACACGGAATTTCCATGTTGAACCCCCCTAAGAAGATTTACACCATTCCTAGATTTAAGTATGTCTGTGTGTCTGTCTGCCTGTGTGTATTCCTCCACTATAGCGCCCAAACGCTTCATCCGATTGAGCTGAAATTTGGCATTTAGGCATCATTTGGTCATGGCAAGAGTTGAAATGGTTGTTGTTGAAATCGGTCCTCCAGGGGATGCAATGGTCATATTTCAATCTAGAAATATTGGACTTACCGACTTAAAATTTGTTGCTCAGATGCCTTTCTGGGCCGTAACCACATTGTAAAATTTTGGTTGGAATATCTCATTTACAAGCTGCACTAATAATTTCGTCCTACATTTTAATCAAATATTAACGTCGACCCGCCCGAAGTTAGCTGAGGAACGAACCGCGCCGCTCGAGGCTGTTTCGTAATATATTATTTTATTTATTTCTATAATTATTAAAATATTTATTTTTAATTTAATATTTTTTATGGAACTTACTTCTTTCTGTCATCGTTAGTCGATTTTGAATCTTCGGTGTGTTCTTCACATGCGCTATCAGCATTTATTCTGAAACAAATAGATTGTGGTTTTAAAAGATGGTATCCTAGGCCAGTGGTAATCAATTAGTTTTGCCTGCGTACCACTTGAAGGAAGACCTCAAACTCGCGTACCCCTTACTGCAGGAATGCAAAATAAAATCGAAATCAGTTTTTTTAACATTTATTACCATCAAAATGCAGTTCTAATAATGGTGAAAATCGGTTAAATGTGACAAATGTGTACGTTCTTCTTTCCACAACTCTAAAAAATCTGGTTGCTCTATGGTCAGCTTCAGTCTTCGAGTTGAAGTCTGTGACGATGTTTAGTTTTTAAGTTTGTCATGGCCGAAAATTCGTTTTCGCAAAGGTACGTCGTGCAAAACATGTCAGCAATTGTTATTCGCGTATTGGTTTCTTACTGGTTAAATTAATTTTGTCAAGAGATTACCACGCGTACAAGGGGTACGCGTACCACTAATTGGGAAACACTGTCCTAGGCAAAAATTGCACAAAATTTTACTTTTAATTGTGCTTCGCGGACATCAAAACTTCAAAATGGAACCATATATTTCGGTTAGTTATAAATTATGTTAATTTATAACCAGGCTACCTTCAAACCATGTTAATTTTAAACAAATTTTGAACATATTCGGGTAACGGCTACCAGTGACTGCGAATAAATTCAATTTTTCACGAAAGTAATTTCAGACGAGTCGCAGGAAATAGCAAAATACTCGAAATTAACTATTTTATTTTATTATTGTTTTCCTGTATTATATAAATTGGGAGTTAGATTTATTACGAAAAATAGATTTAGGTACTTTTCAAGCGACATTCCCCTCTGGGTTTTTACCGAACACAGGTGAATTGATCATATAACATAAAATGAGGAGCCTTGGAACAAAACTCGCTAAGTAAATCAAAAGTCGTTAAGGAACAAAATCGCTAAGTAAACTCGCTAACAAAGTAAATTTTGCAGAAGAACAGAAAACTAGAAAACCGTGTTACAGCTTGAACTCATAGGGAAATAAATATATAACTCTATTTTTTTATAAGCTTAGAAATATACCTTTTATTTAGTACTTAAATCTTAACTCAAGCAAAATAGCAAAGAAATTCAGTTATTTGTTTAAAATGCCATATCAAGAACTAGATAACAGGTTCGTTAGTTGAAAATTTGTAAATTTAGATTTTTTCTATTTTTGATGTAAAAAAATTGTAAATTTTCAACCGGTCATCTAGTTTTTAAGAGACGGCATAAGCCGAATTTTCAACAAATATTTGAGTTTCATTGTTATTTCGCTTAAATTAATATTTGATAGTTTTCTGTATATAGTTTGTCTGTATGTTAGGCAGCTAATGAGCTAATGGGCCCATGCTGGGTTGGCCACGAAGACCCTTGTGTTCAGGGTCGGTCACACTCACGGGTCAACACCCATCCGACGGTCTCCACGCACGGGGTGCGAACCTGGGTAGGACTCTGGCCTTGGTCAGTTTCCCCTGGGAATCAAACCTCTGGCGCTCCTGGACGGTCTGCGCACCCTGCGGCGCAAGCCAATCGATTGTGCACTCTGACTAACAACTTGCGGTGTCAACTACAACGGGCGAGCCCGTCACCACAGGACGTTTTAACGATTTTCTCGTTCTGCCGCCCTGCAGTGAACGTAAAAGACTTTGGACAGAACAAATCCAACGTCCAGCTACGTCACAACCCGCAAGAAGCCAACACCTTACCGCGAGATAGCCAGTGTTACCTGGCGGGCCGACCCTCGCGCCCTTGCTTCCAATTGTGACCAGATTTCTCCGGTCTCTCGATTGGTTCCGAGTTCGAGGTCGCTTGCGCGGTCCTCTCCCTTACGAAGCGGTGAAACGGTGTGCACCGAATCTATCGCGGACCAAGGCGTCCTTTGCCCGACTCTGAACCGGGATCGGATGGCCAATGGTCATTTCAAGAGCAGTCGCCGTAAGGTAGGCAACCACCCCCGCTCTATAGGAAACAATACAGTTCCCAGACTCCCCCGACGTCACGAGGACCCATTCGTTCAGGGCCGGTCACACTCACGGGTCAACACCCAACCGGCGGCCTCCACGCAGAAATGAGAGCCAGGGTAGGACGCTGGCCTGCGGGCGAGTCTCCCCTAGGAGTCAACCTTCGGGCGCTCCTAGACGGTTTGCGCACCGTGCAGCGTCAGCCAATCGATTGTACTCTCCGACTAACAGCCGGGGGAGTCTGGGCTATAGAGCGGGGATGATTGTTAACCTTATGGAAACTGCTCTTGAAATGACCATTCGGATCCCGGGTGAATAAGCCGGGCAAAGGATGCCTTGGTCCGCGATAGATTCGGTTGACACTGTATCACCGCTTCATAAGTGAGAGGTCTGCGCAAGCGACCTCGATCCTGTAACCAGTTAGGAGGCAGGAGGTACCCTGAAGGTTAATTCCGGACAGAGATATTCTTCCAAACTGGTAGTCAGGGGGCGAGGCTGCCCGCTGTTTACCTTTCCCGGTGCCTCACCGTAAGTCGTTAGCCTCTGACGGGCAGGTGGCGTAGCTAGACTGTGGATTGTTTTCGTCCCAAGTCTTCTGCGCTCACCTCATGGGAGACAGAACGATACATTTTGGTTAAACTTCCTGAGGTGACGGGTTCGCGCCCGTTGAAGTTCACAGCTCCAGTTGTATGTTAGGTATCTATTGATATAAAAAAATGGATAAGTATTATCAACAAAGAACTTGCACACTTGCATAACCACAAATACTATCGTGAGTTAATCTTATTTGTCGTCAATAAATGTAATGGTCTATTAAGGTTGTAGAGGTAAGCTATGTTCTCAACTTATTTTACATCAAAATTTGTTAACCCAGAAAAGAGAACGACCAATTAAAAAGTTTGTTATAACGTGCCGCGTTTGTCGCGTCCTTTAAAAGAAATGCGAATTGCGCTGTGATTGTAGAGAGATTAAACAATACGTCTCACCTTGCAATAGGTAGCCATGACGCAATTAAAAAGTTTCCTTTTTAAATAACTTACTCAAATGGAAACCTGACGGAGATCAATATTTCAGAATGCTTAGTTCAAGAAACATCACCTTTTATAATGTTTAAAATAGAATACTGACAATCTTTTATAAACGAAGATCAGCTGTTTCGCGTAAAACTTAATAAATAAGACCACATAAGCCAAGCTCAGGTATGTATTTTACGAAAATGTAAATGTATTTAACCATTTTATGTAAATACAAGAACAAATCAAATTACATAATGTTACAAAACACAAAATGAATCCTTACAAAATATGTTACAGTGTATCGTTCAACAAGGTTGATACTGAAAATAGCTATTATTCAAATGTTCCATTATTATTTATTATTATTATTTATTCCGTAGCCGGCGATTGGGGAGGGGGTCGCCCTCGCAGCCAATACGCTGCTGTCGGTGCCGCTGGATATCGTACTCCATTCACGATTCGCTTCCATTCTTGACGATTTTTTGCCACGTCTCGAGCATCCCTAGCCGACAATCGTTGATTTTTAAGGTCGTCTTTGATGGTATTTAGCCAGGTTTTCTTCGGTGCCGATCGCTGAATTCTCCATTCTGTCGGACGGTCTCGCCAAAGAAGTTTACATGGCAAGCGATTGTCGTTCATTCGGCAAACATGGCCGAACCATCGTAGTCGACGTTTTTGTACTTCTTCTTCGATCGTTGTTACTAGATCGCATCTTTCTCTAATGGTCTCGTTTCGAATTCGGTCGCGGAGTGAGACACCGAGAATCTGCCTCAAGCATCGCATTTGGAAGACTTCGAACTTTTTGAGGTCCGATTGTAGTAACGTCCACGTTTCCGATCCATAAAGAAGAATGGGAAGAACCAACGTTCGGTATAGTCGTACTTTGGTTTTGATGGTAATATTCATTCGCTTCCATATGCACCACTTGAGCGAGGCGAATGTTGCTGTTGCCTGACCGATCCGGCTATGGACATCGGCCGTCGAAGCCACTTTCTTTTCCGTAACCAACGATCCTAAATACTTGAATTGTGGGACCTGTTCGATTTGGGTTCCATCGAGGTAAACGCTGGCCTTCGAACCGTCCGTAGTGAGCACTTTGGTCTTATCCGCATTGATTTTCAATCCATATGATTGAGCAATTCCGGATATGTCGTATAAAATGTCCGTTGCTTCGGCATCAGTGTCGGCGAAAACGGCGCTATCATCAGCGAACATCAAATCGGTTATGAAGTTTGATTCGTCGAATCTAACTCCGCGTCGACCGTCGAATGCTCTCCGCATAATCGCGTCGATCACCACGTTAAAAAGTAGCGGCGATGCGACGTCTCCTTGTCGAACACCAGTTTGAATCGGGAATTCCTCAGACAAATCGTTACGGATTCGAACGCTGCTGGTTAAGCCATCGTACGATGATTGGAGAAGTTTAATGATTTTTGGTGGCACGTGTTCTGTCTCCAAGGCACTCCATAAGCTGTTCCAATCGATGCAATCGAAGGCGGATTTAAAGTCTATGAAGACGACGATTGTTCGTTTGCCGCACCGTATTCTTTCTTCCATTAGCTGACGAAGAGCGAATATCTGATCAATGCATCCTCGATATGGTCTAAATCCTGCTTGCTCCTCTCGGCTCGTTTGTTCTCGATGTTTTTGTAGCCTCGACTGTATGATTTTTGTAAATACTTTGCCGACTATTGAAAGAAGGCTAATACCGCGATAATTCTTGCATTCTCTGCTATCGCCTTTCTTTAAAATTGGCACAACGATGGCTTTCTTCCATGCCGACGGAATACGATCCGATTGCCAAATATGCGTTAGGAGAACATGTAGTTGTTGTAATAGAATGTCACCTCCTGCTTTGATCATCTCGGCGGTAACTTGATCTGGACCCGGCGCTTTACCATTTTTCAGCGATTTTATTGCCGTTTTCACTTCGTTTATTGTTGGTTCGTTATCGGAAAACGGATTCGCCGGCTGATTGATAATCGGCGGTTGCGGTGCTGGACCTTGAGGCGGATCGTGATTGTGCAGCTGATTAAAGAATTCCCTCCACCGCTGCAGGCGCTCGTGGGGGGAGATCACGAAAGTTCCATCCGATTTCTTGATGTTGTCATTCGTTGATGTTGTTTTCCCGCCTAACCGTCGGATTGTTTGGTATAGCGTCCGATATTCGTGCCTCGATGCTGCTTCTTCCAATTCGGCTGCAACGTTATTCCAATGCGCTTCTCGTTCCGATTTCATTCTTTGTCGGACTTCTTTGTTCAATAATCGGTATTTTTCGAAATTGACGTGTTTCATCCGTTTTCGTTGGTCGACGAGATCTAAACAGTCGTCCGAAATCCATTGCTGCGTCCGTCGACGGATGGGTGGGCACAGCTCCGTTGCACACTTCACAAGGGACTCCGATAATTGCATTTCTTCAAAGTCGATATCGTCTGATATTGCGAGCGTTGCGAATTTGTTGGATAGCGCGATTTGAAATTTCTGTCCAATGGCTGGGTCCTGTAGACATGCCCAGTTTCTCTTGGTTGGTGGTGGCGCTTTTTTCTTCGCTCGTTGTAGTCGCATTTGTAATTTCGCTCGAACGAGATAGTGATCCGATCCGCAATCGGGTCCACGCATCGCCCGTACGTCTTTGACTGTTGATCGAAATCTCGAATTGATTAAAATGTAGTCCAACATTGCTGAATCTTTACCGGACGGATTTCGCCACGTTAGTTGATGTTTGCGGGGATGACGAAATATGCTGTTTCCGACGATCATGTTGTTCGACAATGCGAATGATAACAGGCGTAGTCCATTGTCGTTAATTTCGCCGTGTCCAAATCTTCCCATCGTTTCTTCCCAACCCGTCCGATCTACACCCGTATGTGCATTAAAGTCGCCCGCTAGTATAATTAATTCGGTTCGGGGTATCGTATCCAGCGTGTGTTGAAGCTGGTAGTAGAATTCATCTTTGTTCGTATCCGGGCTCATCTCGGTTGGCGCGTAAACGGAAACGATATGGGTCTTGATTGTTCCATCGATGGTGATAACTGCTAAGCGCTCGGATATCGGTTGAAACGCAATAACGCTGCCGGCAGCTCGGCGATCGACCATGAAGCCGACCCCGGCCTCTCGTTTGTCGCCTCCGGAATAAAATAGCGTCATCGTCTCGTCGATTGTTGGCGGATCAATTGTCATTGTTCCCGATCCCGTGAGTCGTAATTCCGATAATGCGGCGATCAAGTATTAGTTCCATTATTAAGTTAGTTTGAATAACTTTCGCCTTTGATTTACCTTATTGTTATATATGAATGGCTGTTATATTGTTATGTCGGTATTCATTATGCCTGAATAATAGTTATATTGAATACATAATACATATGCCACGAATGACTTTCAGAAGTTATTCAGATATTCGACGAAATTTCATCTGTTTATCAATTTATTTTTAATTGTTTTTTAAAAATATTTTTAACTTTTTATCCATGCGCCACCTAACGATTACCTAACGACTTAACGAATTTTAACGAATACATAATTTCGACTAACCATATAATTTTACTACATGTTATAAAACGAAACGTCTGTCTGTTTTTACCTAATAAATCCAGAACATGAACTGATTTCTTTCAAGATGTTAAATGTTAAAACAGACACGCCAATATCGAAAGATCATTGTTAAATATTCCTTAACTACGTGGAATAACTAACATCATCAATGAGGAACAACACGGATTTGTGCCAGTTCGATCTGTCGTAACGAATCTCATTCAATGTCTCAATGAGTGGACTTCAAGCTGGGAGAAGGGTGACCCTGTGGACGTAATATTTCTGGATTACGAGAAGGCCTACGACAGAGTCCCTATAAACCGCCTCCTTTTTAAGCTTGAGCATCTGGGGGTGAGAGGAAGTGTTTTGAGATGGACTTTCTTACTTATCGCACTTTTCAAGTAAGAGTGAAAGCGGCTTTATCGGACTCATATGATGTCCTCAGTGGTGTACCACAGGCATCGGTTTTGGGGCCAGTGTTATTCATCCTATATCTGACAGACCTACGAGCTAGTATATCATCCAGCATAAGTCTATACGCAGACGATACGAAGATATATGCAAATCCACTACTCCGTAGCTGCAGCTTACAGAATGACCTCAACAAACTCAGCGTTTGGACATCGGAATGGCTCCTAACTCTTAATACTGAAAAATGTGTTGTTCTTCATCTCGGTAAAAAGAACCCTAAGAAGCCGTACTTTCTGGAAAACACTCGTCTTAGTGCTGTGAAATCACAAAGGGATCTTGGCGTAATAGTCACGGAAGGCCTAAAATGGAAAGAAAACGTGACTGCATTGGTAAAGAAAGCATACTCTCTATTGTTTCTAATTCAAAAAGCTTTTCACCATATCACAGAGGAACTGATGCTGAAAATCTATAAGTCATTTGTAAGACCCATTTTGGAACACGCCTATCAGATCTGGAATCCATAATTTAGACAGGATATCGATCTTCTAAAGAAGGTCCAGCGAACAGCGACTAAAATGCCCTTATACTTAAAGCATCTAACATACGAGAAAAGATTGTCGGCTCTTGGTTTGACCACTCTGGAACAACGCAGGGCACGGGGTGACTTAATCGAGACATATAAGATCCTAACTGCATCGTATGACGTTCCTGGATTGCATACTATTACACCATGAGCACTAACACACATCTGCGTGGGCATCATCTGAAATTCCAGCGTGAATCATTCCATTCAAATCCCAAGAAACATTTCCTCAGGAGTAGAGTGGTAAACGAATGGAATGCTCTCCCAAGTGAAGTGATCAATGCCAAAAGTGTCAATGACTTAAACTGGACTTATTCCACAGAATTTGTAATGCAAGCACGGACTCAGGCGCATCAGCTTAAGCTGCCTGCCTGTTAAATGTATAATAATAATAATAATAATAATAATAATAATAATAATAATAAGTACAGTACTGATCTATATATTGTTTTCAATTTCTATCTGGAAATTAATTGGTCTGACTAAAACTTAATTTCATTTATCTGCTAGCAGGATCACGGTTGTGTAAATATTCACATACTAAATATTCATATAAATAACTACAGACGTTAACCATTATTTTTTTCCATAAATAGTTGGGCAGTGTAAAAAGCCAGCGTGGGCAATTATTAATAATAATTATTATATAAAGTTGAATTTCAGGATGTTACAACAACTGTAGTCGTCTTGTCACACTGAAATAAATCGCAAAACCTTTGGCCCAGGTTGAATCAAGGTTGAATCCAGCTTCGCTACAAATCCAGCAGATACCAAACCGAGAGGCGCTTGGCCAGCGTATCATTTTATGATATCAGCGTATCATATCAGGTAACAACCACCCCCGCTGCTTAGAAAACGTATAAGAGCATTTTCAGACCCCTCCGGTTATTCGCCGGAGTGCACAGTCGATCGGCTGATGCCGTACGCGGACAATGCGCAAACCGCACAGCAGCGCCCGATGGTCATCCCCAGAGGAACCGATCCACCTGCCGTGGCAGGGGAAAACGGAGTCCTGTTCAGGTTCGACCATATTTGAGGAGGCTACCGGATAGAAGGTGAGCTGAGCCGACCCACCCGAACCGACGACCGACCCGATGACCGACCCGACCAGCGGCTCTTAGTGGCCCATTGCAACTGCGCAAGAACCATTAACTGCCATCTAGTATGCGTTGCAGACTTCTACCTGATGTTAGCGGCAAATTAGTCATTATCCCGTGGCGCCCTTTACCCGCATGGCAAATAGAGCTGTCAACTACAACGGGAGAACCCGTCACTTCAGGAAGTTTTGACGATTGGTCGTTCTATCTCCCGTGAAGTGAACGCAGAAGACTTGGACAAAACAGTCCACCTTCAAGCTCCGCCACATGCCCGTAAGAGGCCAATGCCTTATCCGCGAGATAACCAGGAATGTTACCCGGCGGGCTTACACTCACGCCCTTACTTCCAATTGCGACCAGTTACTCCGGTCTCTCGACTGGTTACGAGTTCGAGGTCGCTTGCGCGGTCCTCTCCCTTACGAAGCGGTGAAACGGTGTAAACCGAATCTATCGCGGACCACAGCGTCCTTTGCCCGGCTGTTCACCCAGGATCGGATGGCCTATGGTCGTTTCAAGAGCAGTCGCCGTAAGGTCCGCAACCACCCCCGCTCTATAGGAAACAGTACTGCTTCCAGACTCCCCCGACTGTTAGTCAGAGTGCACAGTCGATTGGGTTACGCCGCACGGTGCGCAGACCGTCCAGGAGCGCCAGAAGGTTGATTCCTAGGGGAAACTGACCATAAGGCCAGAGTCCTACCCAGGCTCGCACTTCATGCGTGGAGGCCGTCGGATAGGTGTTGACCCGTGAGTGTGACGAACCCTGAACAGAATGGGTCTTCGTGGCCAACCCAAGCAAGGGCCCATTAGCTCCCTATGTCAATCGGGATCGGGTGGTCAACGGGTTAAGTGACATCAGATCAACATCTACCCCTGCTTTCTTAGAAAACATATGTTTTCAGCCTCCCCCGGTAATTTGCCAGATGCACAACCGCCCAAAGGCCGCCCGAGGCAGTGCCCCCGGCTTATTGTAGATCGCAACTGCCTACACCTGCAGGATACAATGGCGGGCAAAGTTAACTGAGGCCTTCCAAGGTAGTTATATCTTCGAGGAGGCTACCGAATGGGAGCGGAGCCATGAGAACCGACCGACAAACACAAACTGGCCATCAGGCCCCGGCTGCATGAAACCATGCGACCTTCATTAATTATTGAAAGTTTGAAACCTTCTCTCATAATTAATAACAATAATACAATAAAAGCACAACTTCAAAGCTACATAATTTAATTTGATGTTGTCGGCGAAAAGGGCAGACTATTTTTTATGCAAAGTTGAGGTGTAATTAATTACGTTCACTATTTAAACGAGGTGAGAATCATTTCACAGCTTCGTTTTCATGGAGGAAAATCAAAACAGTCTGAATCAATGGTTCTAAACTTTTCTGGCTATTATAAATAATCCGAGATAACTGACACAAATTGTATTTTTTAATGTTAGAAACATACGTTTTGGATAATAATATCTATTATTGCTTTCGGCAGAGCGGGTAATTGTATTGTATTGTTTTTTTAACATCTAGGGTAAGTATGGCAGATTGTAGATAATTAGGAACATTTATGATTTCCCTGCTTGCCTTATCGAATGTCTTTTTTAATTTTGAATCTCTGAATAATATGACGGTGTTTCCATATTATATTTCCGTTAATTATAATATTACAAAGCCCATTCATATATATTAAATATCAGATCAGACCAAGCCTTGCGCCATTCCGAATGACATATTGGCTGGTTGACGTATGTCGTTGACATATGCGTTAAGGATGCCGTTGACGATGTCGTCTATCGATGTGATCTGGGTTCAGCAGACCAGCAGGTCAAGCAGTTATTAGGCCTTAGCTGTGAAACTGATGTTCGCTTTTCGCTGTTCGCACTAGTTTCTCGAATAAAAATGTATGCGAGACCATGTCGAAGGCTTTTGCGAGATCTAAGAATACTGCAAGTGATTTCTTCTTACAGTCGTTCTAATTTACAATCAAATTATTTAATTTTAGGATCATGTAGGTGCTGCGTCTGCAGTATTTCTCCTATCTCTAACCCCAAATTGACAAGCTGAGTTTCTAGATATAATGCTGTAAGTCTCTTTGTCACTAAACTGCTTTCGACAGATGTGTAGAGAGCTAACGGCATTTACGTATTAATATTTTTGTTATCGCTATCTTTAAAGATTACAACAATGAGTGATCTTTCCAAGTTATCGAGGAAAACACCTGTTTTAAAGTTCTAATGTATATATGGGATCTTTTTAAAAAGTTCCGAGAAAAGTGAACTTTTTAAAGAGTCCCGTGGTGTTGTTGTTGTTTTATAATGTTAGTTTTTAGTGAAATAAAAAGTTACGCGATTTTGTTTCTCGTTGATCGAGCAAAGGTTGAGAAGTTGTGGTCGACGCCTATGTGGTGTTTCGCGACCGTCGCCGCGTCGCCAGCTTCGCTCATTTACTGCCAATTTAGTGGGGGGTGTAGCAATTTAATATGGTACCTTTGATTCTCGATAAAGTCATCTAACTTTGAGTAAGCCTTACAAGCGGCCTACCGCGGGAATTGCTCCTTACCAAACCTACCGTTTAGTATATAGAAACACTAGTTTACAGTTGTATAACTGACCCCTCTCCCGATAGACTTACTTTGGATTCGGACGGAAAACTAGAAGCTTCAAGTTAAAGTAATCGTAGCCACTTTGACCATTTTGATTAAGACAGTCCCTAATAGCAAGATCATAAAAGCACGAATCACTTATCAGAAAATATTTGCTGCTATTCTGCAAGGAAAACGTGAATTGATATTTGCAAGTCTTTCTGCTATGTAAACCATTATAAGACTATTTTAAAGCTTATGAAGTGAAATATCGATATAAAATTTCAATTTAGGCACTGTTTGGGCAGCATCGAGAATTGAAAAAAAGCAATTCGCCTAACTTACAGTATAGGAGTCAATTAGACATATTCGCTTCGCCTTTTGATTGTTTGCTTTGTTGTTTGTGTATTTTCAATTCTTAATTACTGGTAAACTATTGCATATATAAGCTATACTAGCTGTTACCTGCGGCTTCGCTTCGCGAAAATTTTGAATCAAGTTATTAATTTAAGTAGGTTGGCGTTTATTTGCTTTTTCAGATTTTACTTTTATATATATAGTGCAATAATTTAAGACGCCCCCTCTCAGAAAAAGGGCCGTAAATAGGACCTTTTAAGGCATCCCTTAATTTCATCATCGCGCGTTCCTTTTGGCAAAGTTTGATGGTAAGTTTGACTGATAAAATTTTACGAAAATCTCCAGTTAGTAACACTGTTAAACCACCTATTAAAGTATTGTTATCTATTACGTCGAGTATGTTTTTATTTAATGATTCAATACCTCTCTTACGTGCCATAGTGCTTTCGTCCCATACTATTATTTTCTTGACGCAATACTTCGGTCAGATTGATTTGTTTTCAAATATTGCACATTGGAGTCTTGACATTGGTAAAATTAAGGGCAATTTCAAAGCAGGGTGCTCAGTTCAACCTTCTATTAAAACTGTAGCGGCGATCCTACAAGATATTGCAAACGGCTTCGATCGCGTAGAAGGCGATATTTTATACGTGTGTGGAACTTCGGAAGATTTTTTTATTGCTTATTGGTTTTGAGCCTACAAATATGCAGTTGAACTTAGTTTAGTTAAGAACCTGTTATTATAGGTACCAAATTTGTGGTACGGCTCTCGAATGCTTTGTGAAATAACCAGATCGCTTGCGGCACTCACTCTCGAAAAGGCTCCATAAAACTGTCCGTGAGAAAAACAGTCCTCTCTAAGGTCTACTCCGATAATTTCAGTGACTGTCCTTGTGTTTTATTAAAAGTCATGCTGAAGCAGGAATTCAAGGGCATCCCCAATCTTTTGAACTCAAAGGGGTATTCTGACGGTAATAATGGTATTCGTGGTATTAATATTGTTTTCCCGGTGTTAAATTTTGGCCTTTAATTTCTTCGGAGAGCCGTTATTTGCAGTATGTTGTCATTGCACAGATTTGGATGTTTTATATTCCTCAATAAAATAATTGGTGCGCCAGCATTAAGAGTGAGCTTATGATAGAAGCGATCCACCGCGCCGTGTTAGGGCTATTTAAAAACTCGACGGGATTATCTACTACGTCATCAACTTGTATTAGAGAATCAACAGATTAATAGCATATTTCTTCGTAAAAAAAACAAAGGTAACCGTCGTTTCTTTAGGTTGAGACCGCGACATCGTTAGCCCTAATACCACACTTTTTGGACGAAGCAATAGAGCGGTCTAAATCGATGTCAACGCCATACAGATATCTGTAGCTTTAGCGGTTTCCACTTTCCATAAAAACAATAATTTACTCTTTCCCCTTATGGAGGGAATTTTCAAAAACCCCATCTAAATGCTCGGCTAAATTTTAAAATGAAAATAAAATGCATTTTCATACAAATTTTCTTAGCTTTTATTACCCTCTTTAGAGGTGGCATTTACAAAAATCCTGAAAAACGTACTTTTATTTAATAGAAATATACCGGCAAAGTAGCCAAGGACTGATTTCATCTCAATATTAATTTCGGTTCGTTTCTCGGCTTACCTCAAGCGGCTCGGCGTTAATATTTGATTATAATGTATGGTGGAATTTAAATATTATTAGTGTAGTTTACATAAGAGATATAGCAACCAAAATTTCGCAATGTTCTTTCGGCCTAAAAAGGCATCTGTGTACCAAAATTTCATGCCTTTAAGTCCAATATTTCGAGATTAGTATTTTACAAAGTACAATATTTTGGCTTCTTTATATGAGTCACATAGAAAACACATAGAAGTCAAATAAAGCAGCTATCTAAAAAAAAAAGATTTTTTATAGCAATATATTTTACCAGGCAAAATTTATGAATTCCATTAAGAAAAACGGTAGAATATACGTTTTATTTTTATTTTATTTATTCCGTAGCCGGCGATTGGGAAGGGGGTCGCCCTCACAGACAATACGCTGCTGTCGGTGCCGCTGGATCTCGTACTCCATTCACGATTCGCTTCCATTCTTGATGATTTTTTTCCACGTCTCGAGCATCCCTAGCCTATAATAGTTGATTCTTAAGGTCGTCTTTGATGTTATTTAGCCAGGTTTTCTTTGGTGCCGATCGCTGAATTCTCCATTCTGTCGGAAGGTCTCGCCAAAGAAGTTTACGTGGCAAGCGATTATCGTTCATTCGACAAACATGGCCGAACCGTCGTAGCCGTCGTTTTTGTACTTCTTCTTCGATCGTTGTTAGTAGATCGCATCTTTCTCTAATGGTCTCGTTTCGAATTCGGTCGCGGAGTGAGACACCGAGAATCTGCCTCAGGCATCGCATTTGGAAGACTTCGAACTTGTTAAGGTCCGATTGTAGTAACGTCCACGTTTCCGATCCATAAAGAAGAATAGGAAGAACCAATGTTCAGTATAGTCATACTTTGGCTTTGATGATAATATTCGTACGCTTCCATATGCACCACTTGAGCGAGGCGAATGTTGCTGTTGCCTGACATATCCGGCTATGGACATCGGCCGTCGATGCCGGCTAAATACTTGAATTGTGGGACCTTTTCGATTTGGGCTCCATCGAGGTAAACGCTGGCCTTCGAACCGTCTGTAGTGAGCACTTTGGTCTTATCCGCATTGATTTTTAATCCGGATATGTCGTATAAAATGTCCGTTGCTTCGTCATCAGTGTCGGCGAAAATGGCGCTATCATCGGCGAACATCAAATCGGCTATGAAGTTTGATTCGTCGTATCTAACTCTGCGTCGACCATCGAATGCTCTCCGCATAATCCCATCGATCACCACGTTAAAAAATAGCGGCGATGCGACACTCATTGTCGAACACCAGTTTGAATCGGGAATTCCTCAGACAAATCGTTACGGATTCGAACGCTGCTGGTTGAGCCATCGCACGATGTTTGGAGAAGTTTAATGATTTTTGGTGGCACGTGTTCGATATCCAAGGCACTCCATAGCTGTTCCAATCGATGCAATCGTAGGTGGATTTAAAGTCTATGAAGACGACGATTGCTCGTTTGCCGTACCGTATTCTTTCTTCCGTTAGCTGACGAAGAGCGAATATCTGATCAATGCATACTCGATGTGGTCTAAATACTGCTTGCTCCTCTCGGCTCGTTTTTTCTCGATGTTTTTGTAGCCTCTACTGTATGATTTAGTGTTCCTGTACAAAATTTTAAATAATAAAATCGATACCTCTTGTATAGAAAAAATACAATTTAACATTACTAAAAGAAGTCTTCGATACCCAGACTTATTTAAAACACCTTTAGCAAAAAACTATACGGGAGTAAATAACGTAATCCCACGTCTGTATAACAAATTTCATCTTGACAATCGCATCGATATATTTCATGATAGTTTATGCTCCTTTGAAGCGTCCCTCTTTAAAATACTGTAATTCTGGTATTTTTTGTTTTTTTCCTTTTTTCATACGTATTTTTTTTAAAAATTCAACCATTGTTCATGCATTGTGCTAATTGTGTACTCATATCAAAAGGATATTGATGTAGTCATGTAACTGTAGTATATATATGTCACTGTATGTGTTGTCAATATTCTGTTTGGGTACCAAATAAAATAAAATAAAATAAAAAATAAAATAAAATAAAATTTTCGTAATTACTTTGCCGACTATTGAAAGAAGGCTAATACCGCGATAATTCTTGCATTCTTTGCTATCGCCTTTCTTTAAAATTGGCACAACCATCGCTTTCTTCCATGCCGACGGGATTCGACCTGATTGCCAAATATGCGTTAGGAGAACATGTAGTTGTTGTAATAAAATGTCACCTCCGGCTTTGATCATCTCGGCGATAACTTGATCTGGACCCGGCGCTTTACCATTTTTCAACGATTTTATTGCCGTCTTCACCTTGTTTATTGTTGGTTTGTTATCGGAAAACGGATTCGCCGGCTGATCGATAATCGGCGGTTGCGGTGCTGGACCTTGGTCGGATCGTGATTGTGCAGCTGATTAAAAAATATCCGTTATATCCTATTGTTAAATCGATGTTATATTAGTTTCAAAGAATACCATCTCCATGTGAGCATATTACTTGCCAAATCAACTATCTCTCTAATATCAACACTTTGTCGACATTTTATATTACCTAGAGCCCGAATCGCAAAAAACGTCATTTAAAAAAAATGCGTAAATTACGGCATTACGATTGCGGATTACGGCATTACGATTACGGATTACGGCATTAATTAGGAATTACGAATTTTCGCTGAATCTACACAAATATGAGTCTACTCAAGCATTTGGCTGTGAGAAAGCTGGGAATAACTGCAGTATAGAAACCTCTCTCCAAAAAAAAAAATATATAGACTAATAGATTATTTCATTTTAATGCTAGATCTAGAAGAAAATTGTGTCGGTCGCTATAAATAAGCGAGATATAGGCGTTCAAATTTTTCATCCCAATGTCAAGGAAGTTGCGGCCATTTTGTTTGTACATACCGTGTGGGACACATTTGAGTATATCATAATATCGATAACAATTAGCGATATTACAGAAATTATGACAATTTGCAGAATTTTTAGAGTAATCGAAATATTTAAAAAAAAAAAACGATCGGAAAATACATATTTTCGAGAAACTTAAAAAAAGGGCACTATTTTAGATGTTTTTTCAATGATTCAGCATATTGATGACAGAAGATATCCTGAAATGTCGTTGGTTTCTGGTTACCTTTAGTCATCAATACACCAAGTCATTTCGTAAAAATTTCGAAAATTGTCCAATTGTTTTAGATGATCGCTGACACATGGTGTTAATTGGATATTGAAGAAATTTAGTTTGTTTCAGGTTACCTTTTGTCATCATCACCAAAGTCATTTTGTAAAAACCTCGAAAAAAATCTGAATTATCGCTAACACATTGTCATGTTAACATTAAAATCGCCGCAGGTGATTTTTTTTCGAATTTCGCGCGAAATCCGAAAAAATATTTTTGCTTGCGGTGATATTCAAATATTTAGGAATTTTCTATTGTTTCAAGATACCTTTTGTTATTAAAACGCAAAGTCATTGAAAAAAACCTCGAAAAAAGTCTGATTTTTTTAAATATCGCGCCTGTTTTTTCACGAGCATGCCATTATTTTTGTAGATAATATCGCGAATTGTTTTCGATATTAAAGAACATACACTACTTCTGAAACAATATGGCCGATTGGTTGACGTTTATTATACAAACTTTGAATGCATAAGTTCTCGCTTATTTATTGAGAGACAAAAGATTATTACAGACTAGCTGACCCGTACCCACTTCGTTAGGCGGTAAAAAATTTACTTGTGATGAAATTATGGTTGTGGTTCGGTTAGTACTGAGTGCTCTGATTTATTTCCCGACTGCCAAAAGAAGGGTTATATTTTTACTGCATATGTATGTATGTATTTGCATGCCAATTTGAATATATTACCGTTATTTGTGAGTGTCTTCTTGTGAGTGTCTTATTTGTGAGTGTCTTATCTCTTTAACCATTTATGCAGTAAAAGGGAAATTATATGCAGTAAAAGAGAAAAGTCTTTTGTCACTTGAGTCGATAAACTTACTTATTTTGATATGAATTCATAATTGTTGATAATATGACCAATAAACATGACATAACGATTTAAATTATTTTTTAAATATAAAAAACTACTTTTTGTGACTTCAATACAAAATTTAGACATATGATTTCCCTTACTTTTTTGTAGGCATTACTAACCTCTACAACTTTTCTCTAGAACTCAATTATATATCTCTCATCGTTAAAGTAGCGTTCGTAAGAAACGTTTTCATTCGACTGTTTTTCTCCGAATTACTTTGTAAATACAACGACCACGAAAAAGTCTTTTCATTTTTCGGATTAATACATAGCCATATGACACTCACAAATACCGTGGCTTTCTATTCGTAAAAGAATTTTCAAAATCGGTTTAGTAGATCCAGAGATTACTTCCTACAACGTCACAAACTTTACCTCTTTATAATATTAGTATAGAAGTATAGATTACGACACGGTCGCGGTTCCATACCTATGTCGTATTATCTCTTTAACTATTATTCAGTAAAAGGTAAAAGTCTTTTGTTTTAAACACTTAAGACAATAAATTTACTTATTTTGATAAGAATTCATAATTGTTGATAATATGACCAATAAACATGACCTAACGATTTAAATTCTTTTTTTAATATAAAAAAATATATTAAAAAATCACCATAATATCGCGCACTCGGTTGGTTACCGTCATAACTATTCAAATATTTGTCTAAATTTGTCCAAATGATGTACTGTAAAAGACAAAAATTATCTACTTTAGATACCAGATGTGATAAAAGTATTTATTTTGATATAATATTCAATTTATTACTACCAAATGTGCGTTAGAAATAATTTTTATTTTTTTATTGTATTTATGGTTCACTATTTTGGCGATAATGGCTTACACATAAAATATAGATATATGCTGTCGCTGGCTTTTTTGTAGGACTATTTAAGATAAACATTTCCAATTTATATTATATACGTGTAACTCCAACGGTTTTTGCGGCGCACGCCAGAATAGCTCGCAGATGGCAGATTTTTTCCTACTTCTTCCTCTTCTTCATCATCAGCGCGCATTCGCCCACCGTTAGGCATACGCCTCTCCAATCACTCTCCATCCGGATCGGTTAGTTTGGTTTGGCAGCCTGATCGTACCCAGAGATTCGTAGCACCCCCTGCCCCGCCGTTACGGTAACCGCTGCCGTGCCTCGGGCTAGTGGGGCTGCTGGGGACTGGGGGGCGTAGTAAGGTTGTACTGTTCATCATCATGATTGGAGGTATTTAACCCGATACCCGCCACGTCGGCCACACGTCATGGGGAGCTCCACACTTTCAGGAAAATATTTCCATTTCCTAGGCTTGTGGCAACATGGTCGGGTTACTAAAGCACCGAATTGCACTATATTTTCTAAATTTATTATTTAATTATTATTTATTGTTAAGAAAATTTTCAAAATATATGATGACGATTAGAATTTAAATTTCGAATATCAATTTCTTAGATTTTTTCCTACTTACTTGACAGTTATCGTTATATTTTAGATAATTCACACTATATCTTTATAAATTATAGCCTATGTGTTATTCTGATGTGTAAGCTATATTATTGTAAAGTTTCATCAAAATCCATTTAGTAGTTTTTGCGTGAAAAAGTAACAAACATCCATACATTCTTACAAACTTTCGCGTTTATAATATTATTAGTAGGATTCGGAATCTGCGTGGCGAATATAGTCCGGTGACGTTTAAAATCAACAATCCAGAAGAGGTACCTATACTGCAGTTATACGGAAATCTGTATTCGGAAAAGAGCCATCTCAGTATTTTTTTACAAAATAAAAAAATGTAACAATGTGAGTGGTGTGTTTTACCAATGTAGTTCACATTGAAAGTTTCCGGAACTGGCCAACAATATAAGCAATTTTTGAAAAATATCTACGTCATTTGAAAATGCAACTCTTTGGCTGTAGAACAAAGTTTGCTCCATCTTACTGGCATTTGTTTTTTCACTGTCCCGTCATTTTTAAAATTTCAGGAGGAGCCTTCACAGTGTCAGAGCATTCATCGCGGTACTGGCTCTGAATGGAACATATACAGTCCCTCGCTATATTATTAGACCACCGTGCATTTCAGTACAAATTTACACTATCAAATAATTTATCTTTTGAATAGTGCTTTCTTTCAGGTGCCTGTGTCATCTATTTTAATGAATATGTCGAGAAACATAATTTTGAGTATTTTACCATTCAATATCAGTTCTTGAATTAGCGTGGCTTGCGTCAGTATTCAAATAGAATAGATTATATTTAATGTGAAATCGAAGACTATCGCGGTTGTTTGACATTATAAATAGGATAGAGAACGAATTTACCGCGTGAAATTTGTAGGACCCGACGTTTCGGTGACGTTGCAGCCGCCGTTGTCAAGGGTAAACTGAAGAGCTGTCAGTCCGTTGTTTTGCGGGTAGGCCGCAAACCGCTGCCGCCACTGCGTAGGTTATAACGGTGGTGGGGGGCCGGGCTCGGAGCGCGGGAATTTTTAAAATCCGTCTTGCACACAACACTCACTGTATCCTGTTTTACGTCTTTGCGTTCGGCGTTCGGCGGCGGGAACATTTTAAGAAGAGGGTTCCACGTAGAAGAGAGTTTGTAGCCGTCATCTCTATTGAAGTTCGGAGTTCTTCTTATTTCAATGGCTTCCCGGATCATGCGAGGAAAGTAGAATTGTTCCTTCGATAGAACAATGGGATTTTGAAACTGCATCCAGTGGTTACTTCCGCTATCCAATATATGTTCGCAGATCGCCGATTTTTCTCGCTGAACGTTTTTAACAGCTTTGATGTGTTCTGTCAGTCGCGTGGCTATGGGCCGTTTCGTTTGTCCAACGTAGGCTAGACCGCAGCTGCATTCGACTTTATACACACCCGGGGTTTGCAGTGGTATTACATCCTTTACAGGCCTCAAAAATCGAGCTATATTTTGGGTCGGTTTGAAGATCGTTTTTATATCGAATCTGTTTAGCATCTTACTTATTCGATCTGTCACGCCCTTGACGTATGGTAAGAATGCTCTTGATCTGCTCGGTTTTTGAGTTTCGTCCGTATTAGATTGTGTGCGTGTCTCGTGATATTTTCCGTATCCATTTTTCCTAAGGACATCATTGACATGTTCCATCTCCTTCGGAAAATGCTCAGTGTCGCATAGATCGCGTGCTCGATTCACGAGCGACGTTTGCACTGAACGTAGATGGTAGGGATGATGGTGTGAGCTTGCATGCAAATATCTGTCCGTATGTGTGGGCTTCCGATATACCGTATGTCCGAGAGTATTGTCACTTCTCCTCATCACTTTGACATCCAAAAATGGTAAGGAGCCGTCCTTCTCTACTTCATAGGTGAAACTGATTTTTGGGTGTATGGAGTTTAGATGACCCAGGAATTCTTTCACCGTTTGAATGTTGCCTTTCAGGATGCAGAAGGTATCATCCACGTAGCGAAGCCAGAGAATGGGTTTAATTTTGGAGGTTTTTATGGCTAATTCCTCAAAATATTCCATATATAGGTCACTAACTATCGGCGATACGGGGCATCCCATTGCTACTCCGTCGATTTGTTTGTAATAATCGCCGTTCCATAGAAAGTAGCAGGATGTCAGGCAATGTTGAAGCATGACGGCGTAGCTAATAGGGAGGTCCTCAGACCTTAGTTTATCTCTCACCACCGTAAGACACTCCGAAATGGGCAAATTCGTAAATAAAGATTCGACGTCAAAGCTCACCATTATTTCGTCTTCGGCCAGTTTTAAGCTTCTAATAATGCTTACGAAATGTCGCGAGTCTTTCACGTAAGACGTCGTTTTGCCCGTAAGCGGTTGGAGGACACCAGCCAAGTGTTTTGACAGAGGATATGTGGGGCTGTCGATTTGGCTCACAATCGGTCTCAATGGTGCATTATCCTTATGGATTTTAGGTAAGCCATATAATTTCGGTGGCTGTACGTTACGTGGTTTAGTGAGATAAGCTATTTCTGGGAGGGAAGTGACAGATTTATCGATTAAAACTCTCGTTTGCCTGGTAATTCTGCTCGTGGGATTGTAATTCACCTTCTCGTAAGTGTTGGCGTCTTCTAAGAGCGTCCCAATTTTCCGCTCGTAGTCCACAGTATCGAGTATCACGGTTGCGTTGCCTTTATCGGCCCGCAACACAACTACGTCCTTATTATCCCGCAGAGATTTTAAGCTTTTTCTCTGGGCGGCTGTGGTGTTCGACTGTGGGAGCTTGGCCTTGCGTACAAAGACAGCCACATCCTGTCGCAGTAAGTCGGCCTCTGGCGCAGGGATCTTGTTACGAGAGATGACTTCTTCAATGCCACCGATAATACTTTCCACAGGCAAACGGTTCGGTGTCGGTACATAATTTAATCCCCTGCTAAGAATTTCTGTCGTCGGCTGGTCAATGTCAATTTTCGAAAGATTAATGACAGTACTTACAGCGTATTTCGGTACCTCCTTGCGGGAATGCCCTGCGTTTGCCAGGCGCAGAAACTTGGCATTATGCGACTCCTCACATAGCACCGTGGTACGTTCCGATTGGCTGAAGGAAACTCTGTCGCACTTGTGAAAATCCTCGCCACTTAATACGCTGCTTAATTCTAGATGAAGAAATAATAACTCTTTTTGCACATTATCGAGTTTGTACCGATTGTTTTGAATCAACTTTCGAAGCAATTTGACACTGGCGACACGGAGAATGTCTGTAGATCCTGGGATATCTTTTCGTGGATGAATCCGCACACAATTCGGAATTAAATTACTATCACGACACTGTTTCAAGAACACTAACGATGACAAAATTCGCGCGCGTTTTTTCCGCAAACGTTCGAACTGACGCACTTTATACGAAACTTCCTCTCCGTAGAGGCTCGTAATATGAAATCGAAGACTATCGCGGTTGTTTGACATTATAAATAGGATAGAGAACGAATTTACCGCGTGAAATTTGTAGGACCCGACGTTTCGGTGACGTTGCAGCCGCCGTTGTCAAGGGTAAACTGAAGAGCTGTCAGTCCGTTGTTTTGCGGGTAGGCCGCAAACCGCTGCCGCCACTTCGGAGTGTCTTACGGTGGTGAGAGATAAACTAAGGTCTGAGGACCTCCCTATTAGCTACGCCGACATGCTTCAACATTGCCTGACATCCTGCTACTTTCTATGGAACGGCGATTATTACAAACAAATCGACGGAGTAGCAATGGGATGCCCCGTATCGCCGATAGTTAGTGACCTATATATGGAATATTTTGAGGAATTAGCCATAAAAACCTCCAAAATTAAACCCATTCTCTGGCTTCGCTACGTGGATGATACCTTCTGCATCCTGAAAGGCAACATTCAAACGGTGAAAGAATTCCTGGGTCATCTAAACTCCATACACCCAAAAATCAGTTTCACCTATGAAGTAGAGAAGGACGGCTCCTTACCATTTTTGGATGTCAAAGTGACGAGGAGAAGTGACAATACTCTCGGACATACGGTATATCGGAAGCCCACACATACGGACAGATATTTGCATGCAAGCTCACACCATCATCCCTACCATCTACGTTCAGTGCAAACGTCGCTCGTGAATCGAGCACGCGATCTATGCGACACTGAGCATTTTCCGAAGGAGATGGAACATGTCAATGATGTCCTTAGGAAAAATGGATACGGAAAATATCACGAGACACGCACACGATCTAATACGGACGAAACTCAAAAACCGAGCAGATCAAGAGCATTCTTACCATACGTCAAGGGCGTGACAGATCGAATAAGTAAGATGCTAAACAGATTCGATATAAAAACGATCTTCAAACCGACCCAAAATATAGCTCGATTTTTGAGGCCTGTAAAGGATGTAATACCACTGCAAACCCCGGGTGTGTATAAAGTCGAATGCAGCTGCGGTCTAGCCTACGTTGGACAAACGAAACGGCCCATAGCCACGCGACTGACAGAACACATCAAAGCTGTTAAAAACGTTCAGCGAGAAAAATCGGCGATCTGCGAACATATATTGGATAGCGGAAGTAACCACTGGATGCAGTTTCAAAATCCCATTGTTCTATCGAAGGAACAATTCTACTTTCCTCGCATGATCCGGGAAGCCATTGAAATAAGAAGAACTCCGAACTTCAATAGAGATGACGGCTACAAACTCTCTTCTACGTGGAACCCTCTTCTTAAAATGTTCCCGCCGCCGAACGCCGAACGCAAAGACGTAAAACAGGATACAGTGAGTGTTGTGTGCAAGACGGATTTTAAAAATTCCCGCGCTCCGAGCCCGGCCCCCCACCACCGTTATAACCTACGCAGTGGCGGCAGCGGTTTGCGGCCTACCCGCAAAACAACGGACTGACAGCTCTTCAGTTTACCCTTGACAACGGCGGCTGCAACGTCACCGAAACGTCGGGTCCTACAAATTTCACGCGGTAAATTCGTTCTCTATCCTATATTTAATGTGATATAAAAATATTACTTACTGAATATTACACTGGTTTTATAAAAAAAGACAATTTGTGTACATACGACGGACTTATCGCTATAACGATATCTTACGGTCAACCATTCAAGTCAATAGAATTTAAGCGTTATCTTACAGTCAACCATACAAGTCAATAGAATTTTACTCCATAAAAATGTTTTAGTTTTTGTTATAGTAAAAGGAAATTTGGTAATTTTGTTGCCGCCAAATACTGAAGAAGCCTCTTTTATACCGATTAAGATTAACTAATTACGCAAAACTACACCAATATGAAGATAAAATATACATATATATTTTTCCACTTTTTTTGCAAAAATAAATCTGTATGTCCAAATTTAGATGTAGCGGTTCCTTAGAAAGAGAAGTGTATAAGTAAAAAGTATATAACCTTTTTCATTGTCTGATACAATATTAGTAATGAGAAACGATCTTATCCCCACCATACCCTGTCCACTCTAGATCGGGCTAGTCCCAGTTGGGTGACTGAATCAAATAAGCAAAAGGTTAAGGTTTTGCCATTCGGTTCCTGTTATTTTTGTAAGCAAAATCAATATTTTATAGTAATTGATTCCTAAATAAATAATAAATAAATAAATAAATAAATATTCTCGTCACGAAAATGATTTTATTATTTTATGCTTTGAGATTCGTCTTCTATAACCATAGTGGCTAAATGCTTTTATTATTTGCATACGTGGATAAGGTAGTTCAATGAATAACCATAAACACTAAAAAGAAAACATTATTTCATAGTTTACGCATATTGAAAAGTGAAAATCAGTACTGAAATGTACGGTGAGCCTAATAATATGGCAACGCAATATTGTGGTAGATTCAGTATCTCTCCCCCGCTCGTTTCTGCAGAATAAACAAATCATAAATATAAGGTGCTCTTCCCCATGGGAAGAGCACTTTATATTGTTGATAAAGGTAGCGAATGGTTTCGTGCAGCTTGGGCCATAAGCTTCATTTTTTCTGGGATCGGCTCAACTCACGATTCAGCTCCTATTCAGAAGCCTCCAGGTACGAAAGGCTACCCTGGGTAAGACTCCCCTGTCTCAGGCCTCACAGCTGGTGGACCGGTTTCTCCTGGTGGGATTGCATCCCGGCGTTGCTGGACGGTTTGCGCACCGTTCGGCGACGCCAATCTGTTGTGCACTCTGACTAATTGCTGAAGGAGTCTGGAGATAATAAAAATATACTGTCACCTAAGCAGCGAAGGTTGTTGACCTGTTGTCAACCACTCTTGAATTGACCATTAGGCTATCTGATCTTGAATTCAGAGCCGGGCAAAACATGCCTTTGGTCCGCGATAGATTCAAACCGAATCACCGCTGAACATACGGCAGGTAGAGGTCGCTCAAGTGACTTTAAACCTGCGACCAGTCGGGAGAATGGAGGGTATCTTGAAGGTTAATTCAAGACGGAGATATCCTTCATAAACTGGTAGTTAAGGGGCAAGGCTGCCCGCTGGGTACCTTTCCCGGTTCCTCGCCGTGAGGCGTTGGTCTATAACGGGCTTGTTGGCGGAGCTAGACAGTAGATTATAGAATGATCAAATATCGTTATACCAGCCAAGGGTGACGGGTTCGCATGTTGTAGTCGACACCGCCCTACTGCTCTTTCCCATGCAAATATGCCATATCTCAGATACGATTCAAACATACATAAATAGTACATGAACCCTGAAAACATTACTTTGATATATTTGGGCAGTCGGTTAAAAAACCGTCATTAGTCAGAATATTGATAGTATTAGGTAGGTTAAATTAATGACATCATTACGAAATCCCATGTATATAAAGGGGCTGATTTTGCTCAGCCATCAGTGACCCATAATGATTGCTCGCCTCCTTCGACGGCCATGGGCAATATCCAATTTCACAATTAACTGGACCTGGTCCGATTGCCACGGAGTAACATAAACTGCAGGGAAAATGAGACAAATCCGATTTTATTATATACATTAAGATATACGTACATAGGTAGTTATGTTTTAGACTCCATTCCATACGAAAGTGAAGTATGCGTCAGGGTCTACCTGGTTTTAACCCATTTCCCGAAAGTTTAAATTTCATGAAGTTTTTAATTTCCTACTGTAAGGGAAAGTTACTTCGAGTCGTGTCGGTCCTTTTAATTAAATTTAATAAAAAATATAGTTAATTTAAATATCTAATTTAACAACTTAAATATTATTAGTATCTACAATAGAATAGAATATAATAGTTTTTGAAAACTGTAAGTAGGGTACAAAATAGTACACAAACGGCGGGTATACGGAGGTAGATTGAAAAGTTTCCGGAATGGGCAAGAAAACACAGTAATTGAACAGCTTTTTTGTTTTGTTTTACAACTTAATCCCCTTCAAGGGCGATATTTCGCTTCGCTTGTTGTCCACAAACGCGGCAAACGCGGCACCCATCGCGCCGACAGCTTCCTCATACCCAAATGTTCATATGAGATGCCTGTCGCCTCTACTATTCCGCACATTTTCACTCGGCGACATGGACTTTGTCGACCATTTCCTCATTCGTGACCGTTTATAGACGTCCACTGTGTGGTTCATCCTTGGTGCTCGTAAGGCCACGTTTGAACTCGCTTTGCCAACCATCACAACCATTTCACAACACGCGCGACATCTCTTGCCCATTCCTGAAATTTTTCAATCCACCCTCGTATAATCGACTATAACCTCTGATTTGCAGTTTATATGTAAGGTTTATAATATTTTCTATAATGACATATACTTTCACTTAATTTCTATGTAATAATAAAAATATATACCCAGACGTATTAGAACTCTGGCACTGAAACATAATACCAAAATTACTTTAATCTGGCCAAGGACATTTTTTTCAGTATCAGAAATTTCCCAGTAGTTGTAGTCGTTAGATTATTTTGAGAATTTAATTTTTTCCTTTTACGAGTAGTACTTAGAAAAAAGAAATTTTGCTCTTTTACCCTGGATAATCATATAAATTATTTTTGATACGGTATTTCGGAAACGAAATTTGAAAATCAATGAGACTCTAATTAACATCAAACACAAATAGAGTTGTCAACTACAACGGGCGAACCCGTCACCTCAGGAAGTTTTAACGATTGTTCGTTCTATCTCCCGTGAAGTGAGCGCAGAAGACTCGGACAAAACAGTCCACCGTCAAGCTCCGCCACATGCCCGTAAGAGGCCAACGCCTTATCCGCGAGATACCCAGGTATATTACCCAGCGAGCATACACTCACGCCGTTACTTCCAATTGCGACCAGATTATTCCGGTCTATCGATTGGTTACGAGTTCGAGGTCGCTTGCGCGGTCCTCTCCCTTACGAAGCTGTGAAACGGTGTAACCGAATCTATCGCGGACCACGACATCCTTTGCCCAGCTGTTCACCCAGGATCGGGTAGCCGATGGTCGTATCAAGAGCAGTCGCCATAAGGCCCGCAACCACCCCCGCTCTATAGGAAACAGTATTGCTTCCAGACTCCCGGACTGTTAGTCAGAGTGCACAATCGATTGGCTTACGCCGCACGGTGGGCAGACCGTCCAGGAGCGCCAGAAGGTTGATTCCTAAGGGAAACTAGCCCTAAAGCCAAAGTCCTGCCCGGGCTCGCACTTCATGCGTGGAGACCGCCGGATGAGTGTTGACCCGTGAGTGTGACCAACCCTGAACAAAATGGGTCTTCGTGGCCAACTCAGCAAGGGCCCATTAGCTCCCTAACATCAAACACGGTATTTTTTCCAGTTATGTATAAGGCTTTTATTATAACACTGTGAGTGTATTGGTCGATGTAACTTAGCCTTTATTTTTTAAACTGTCATTTTATTAATTTAAAGCTCGTGTCGCATGGCAAATACAAATGGCTTTCATTACAGTTTTTTTTTCAGCAGGCTCAGTTCAGCAAGGCCAATCAACATTCGTATAGAAGCATGATTTTTATTTTTGACACCACAATTGTCACAAAACAAATGCAGCACTTCGTATTCACCATTTACAAATTTATCATTTACGATTTATTAATTTATAAGTCAGAAAGGAACAGTCATCATCCGGAGTTGTTCATGCAATGCCTTCATGATACAAGTAACTAACTACTTTGACATTGTTGATGTTGTAAATTCCAAAAGTATTGACAGATATCTTGCGGAAATAATACATTTCTTGGACTGAATTTTTGGGAAGTTCAAGAACGACCATAAAATCAATAAAAGGGCAACCATTTTTGGGTCTTTTATTGCAATTTTTCTGTTTTCAAGATGACGATATATTTTTTGGCTCGTTTCACCCTCTTACCAGTAGCTTATCAGCTGTCAAACATTTGGCAGTATCATTCAAAGTATTTTATTCTATTTTCGTTTTTAAAGCTTCACAATCAAAATTAGAGTAGGTTTCCCAAAGAAGTAGGAAAATTGTGTCAACAATAGTTCTAATAAAATTGATAATTTACTTTACCCATATTCTTTAGCATATTCCCATATACTTACCCACTTGAAGAATATTATTCCATTTTTTTCATTTTGTGGATCAATGTTTTTACTGTTAAAAAAATGTACCTAAATGAGATTCTTTTATTGGAATAGACTCGATGTGGTCATGAATTTGGCGACAAATTCCATTTCTGAATATATGAAATTCGCACTAAGATTTTTATCCCGGTAATCTACAGGCTGTATATTGTTTCCAATAGTTTAGCAATCCGCCTAACTCTCGCTTTGCTTGCTTTTTTTATCTCCTATTTTTATCGACGAGCACAAAATAAATCATTCATTTGGATTTTGGATTTTCTATCTGCTGCCATTTCTGCCACATGGGCGTTGAATTTCCGACATCTCCATTAGTCTTTGGAGATGCAAGTCTTGCTCATTCTTTGTTTGCATCTCTTAAAAAGTTACTAAGACATCTCATTACAGAGATTATCCAGGAGTTCTAGCTGATGAATTTCGTGCAAGCAGTTTTTCTAGCCACTGCCAACATAAAAAATAAGTATATGTCTCATAACCATACTAACCTGTGTAGTTATACAAGGTAGCGCAAAATTAATCACCCTACGCGATAAGACGGGCACAAATGTGTATCAACACTGGTGGCAGCCACTTGACGAATATAATCTTTTCTACTTAACAGAAAAAAAAATAAAAATCCAAATGAAGATTTCCATTACTCAAATTCATTTTTTTTATTTAGTAAAAAAGTTTTCTAAAACAAAATTGAATGATTAATTTTGCGTCAGTCTGTACATTTTTCATTTAAGTTAAAATATTTCTTTACTTACCAGTTCTCATCAATAGGATCTGAATCATATTTACGGCGAATTATTACGCCACAATAATGTGTATGATCCTTCGCATAAATTAAAGGAATTTTAGAGACATTCCTTGTGTAGTTTTTGTCATTTCATATTTCATTTTCCGTTTACTTTCCATTCTAACGTTATTACACTTAGCCCATCTAACGTAATAACTTTTAGGCGTTCAATATAGTAGATATAATTATGAAGCAGTTGCCATTTTTGCTTAGAGTATGCGCCTACTCTAGATTATTATTCCGAAAAAAAAACCAATTTTAGAAAAATATGCGCGTGTGCACATTTTGGAATTGGGGATTCAACTTAAACTCATTCTTTAATAGAAGTGTGTGTGTCTATGTGCATTATTTTTTTCACAGATGAAGCCTCCCCCCCCCCCTCCCGCCTCCGTCTATACCTGAGCGAGATTCCTGGGGGTCGTGACCCCCGGGTTAAGAATATGACGTAAATTATACTCACTTGTATGAGGAGTTTTTCCTTTTTCTTGGGTTGCTACATCCAGGCGGACGTCGGCTGGCGTCCGTGCTGCAGCTGGAAGTGGTCGCTCCACTTTCCGACTCCGGAGGCTTTCGCCTGCTACCCCTGGCCTGCAAGTACGACATACATTCTGCGGACCCCTCGGTGAAGGCCTGTGACCTAAGGAAAACATAGTAGATATAATTAAAACAATATTTACACAACAAAGATTTGAGCGGCATAAATCTGGCACCCGGTAAATCTAATACTTATAATTAGTAATCATACAAGATTTGAAGCATCATTTAGACAAGAAGCATCATTCTTGTTTTTTAACTTTTGTTTTTTTCGTTTTCTTCGAACGTCTTTTCATATTAGGTCGGAAAGTTCCAAACATTTGGTAATTATACTGCCGAAAATGTCACTTCACAAGGGTCTGTTTGTATTTGTATATGCTAGCACCCAGATCTGTTCTATAGGAACCCTAATCAGCTATTCGAATTGACAAATAAAAATCAATTTTGGTAAAATACTTTTTTAGACCGCGCAACGGGTATTTAAGAAAGCAGGCATCAACTAGACAGATACACACAGGAACAATATTTTATTTTTTGGTTTTATCGGGGTTTTTTAGTTATTTCGAGAGATTTAAAAAAAAGTGTTTTTAGTTAAATGATTGCACACATAGTTTTGCGACGAGTGCATGCGTAATACATAATATCAAGGAGGCATTTTCTGGGTCCCAATGGGGGTTTTGCGGCTTTTGCTAAAAACATCGGTTACACAGAAAATTTTCATTCTAAAATTCTGAAAATATGAGCAAGCTGATGAAGAGTAACTTCATGATCAATAAAGACGTCATATCGAAAAGCTATTTGGTAACTAAATCATTAAGAAAGGCTATACACCTCTCATATATTGCATATTCTTCAACTTTAATTACTGATTCTTGCTAAAACTTCTAATTTTTGGCCAAATTTCAAATTCCCCTTTCATTTAAAAAAAATATAAATGTTGCTATTTATTAGTAAGAATGTAATAGTTTTTTCATCATAAAGACTTTATTAATCATGAATACAGTCTTCAGCAGGTAGCTGTAGTTTTTTAAAAATTTCATAATATTTATTTTCAGTGTAAAAGAAGTTTTTAGTAAATATGGCAGAAAGACCCATTGGGCCCCAGAAATTAACGCTATAAATTAATCAATACAATCCGTCAAGTAAGTAAAGCATATAACAACTAAAGCTGTCAACTAAAACGGGAGAACCCGTCACCTCAGGAAGTTTTAACGATATTAGATCTTCTGTCTCCCATGAGGTGAGCGTAGAAGACTTGGGGCGAAATCAGTCCACCGTATAGTTACTCCATACGCCCGTAAGAAGCCAAAGCCTTACCGCGAGATAACCAAGTTAATCAACCAGCGGGCTGACACTCGCGCCCTTACTGCCAGTTGCAACCAGATTACTCCGGTCTCCCGACTGGTTACAGGTTCAAGGTCGCTTGCGCGGTCCTCTCCCTTGCGTAGCTGTGATACGGTGTTTACCGAATCCATCGCGGACCACGGCATCCTTTGCTCGGCTGTTCCCCCGGTATCGGGTAGCCGATTGGTCGTTTCAAGAACAGTTGCCGTAAGGTGAATAACTACCCCCACTCTATAGGAGACAGTACGGTTTCCACACTCCCCCGGCTGTCGGCCAGAATGCACAATCGATTGACTGACGCCGCACGATGCGCAAACCGTCCAGGAGCGCCCGAAGGTTGACTCTTAGGAAAAACTGGCTCGCAAGGCCAGAGTCCAACCCTGACTCGCACTTCTGCGTAGAGGCCGCCGGATGGGTGTTGAGCCGTGATTTCGACCGACCCTAACACATGGGTTTCAGTGGCCAAACAGCCTATAACAGTTATATTTCCATTCCGATTAAATTGATATTACACAAGGTATATTTTTAAAATGTTGTATCATGATACTATTTGTTGAGTGCCATCGGTCTAAGTCGTGAACTTCGTTGATTAGAATCATGTACTCTGACTTCAACGAGCCAAACCCTTTTTGTTTAGCTTCGATTTCAGTACTTTCGATTATGGAGGTCCATGTGCCCAAATAAGTGGTTAATAAGAGACATAAATGCCAAATAATAATATAAACCACTGGTCGTATTCTTTGAAAAGTTGACATTTTTTGATTTAGCTAGTGATCAGCCGAATACCGAATAGTATCCAGTTAAACCGGATATATGCTGCATTATTCTGCGCTCCCTTAGAGTCGTACTTCCACGATTTCTCTAATATCTTTTGGCACAGAATAACAATATGAACTTTCAATCCTATCTATTGCTAAATATCTATGTCTGCAATGGAATACCTTTGTTAAAATCAGTTTTATACGTGTAAAAGGTTTTAGTTTCTGAAAGTTAATGTTTTCACATGGATATTAAAATTGCAGAGAAAGAATGCAATATGTAATAATCTATTCAATTAAAGACATATTCAGATACTGCTATGAAGATTAAAAATAAACTCCTTGATTAATATTTCCAAACACTGGAATCGCGCGATCCCTGGATATATGCATTAAATTGGGTATTAGCATTCTACGCAAAA
Source organism: Micropterix aruncella (assembly GCA_944548615.1). NCBI lineage: Eukaryota > Metazoa > Arthropoda > Insecta > Lepidoptera > Micropterigidae > Micropterix > Micropterix aruncella. The sequence goes on along the minus strand of CALYMY010000135.1, from coordinate 53,458 downwards.
AATGTATATAAACTTAAGACATGGTTGTGAAATCTATTTATTCCAATATTTCTTATATTGAATCATTAAAAAGCACATAAGCTAAAATAGCATGATTTTAATCTACTACCGGTTCAGCGTTCCGCCCCGTAAGTAGGGGGGCATTAAATATAGCGTTGACAGTGAAATAAATACACGATTTTATTCAGAAGAACATGCTACTGGACGGATCCGGGGCTGTTCTAATATTGCTGCTTAAGAAACTTAACAAAATTCGTACATTGTGATTACACACATAATCTAACTACAAAACTTAGTCAGAATACATATTACGCCCGACTGCTCCATGAGAGGAGAGATTAGCCGCTCGTGTTGCTTTCTGCTCGGCGCATTTCGCGTTAAACTAACGATAGGTAAAACAAAGTTCCTGAAAAGTGTGTTAAATGCTTTACGTTTGTTTTCCACACCCTCAAACGGCTTTTTCTTTACGAGGCCTCTTTCCGCGAATTTGATAGTAATTATTTCAAATAAACGAATTGCTCGATATTACTGGAAATTCGGTTTATTATTAACCTGATATTTGGTATCCGGTTTCAGGGAAGAGGAGCCTGGAATCTAAACGTCTGACTAACATGAAAAAGGAGGAAAGAGTCATAGCGGACGAGAAATGGAGACGTCGTCGTGGTCAATGCCCTGCGGAGCTTAGGTAAGTGTAAGTTACTTATAATAAAACATAAAAGAAGATATCTTATAATCCCTTTTTTCCACAAAAGAATTGCCGCGACCGCCGCGCCGGTTTTCCCCGAGCATATCGCATCTTTCTAATTCTAACAATAGAAACTTCTGTAGACTGCTACAATTCTATAGGGAAAATGGATTTTTTTATTGGAATATTTAATGTCAGAATATTTAGTTAGATAACCGTCACACGCCACACTTAGCCTCTATGACAATCAGGATGGCCGCCTGCCATTATAAATATTAATATTCGTATAAATAAAGAACGACTTAACGGATTTACTTATATTTTATATCATTACATTCGAATTTCAAATCGAATTTTCGATATGTCATTCCGCATTTAAGAGACGATTCATTGTGATTTTTTCATTGTTTTTGCTTTAATTTGTCTTTAATAAAGACATTTTATTTTGGTTTGCAAAAGGATACGCTTTGTTTTTAAGATGTGGATGAAGGGCGATCGTTCGCTAGCGTTGAAACTACAACACCACTTAATATTAGACTAAATAATCATAGGGCTATTGTAGGAAATGAAAGCCAGCTCCCAATATCATTGCATGCCAGGGCGCATAATTTAACTTTTGATCAATGTTTTATAGTTATAATAGACAATTTTTTAACATAAAGAAAAGCCGACTCCATTTTTTTTACAAGTGCAGCAGCCATGTCATTGTGATACTTAGAACGGGCTATAAGAATTGTATGCTTATACAAAATTTTGTGTCTGAGCTGTTGACCGTTGAGACCGACACCTAGGGTTGGAAGCCAAACCTGGGTGCCGCGGTCCTGTCTTGGTGAATGTTCTGTCCTGTTCTGTTGACCATTGAGGAGTCCCCTCGTCGGGAGCCAATCCAGGGTGTAGAATCAGGTCATGCTTACCATAAAAAAATGCATTGTCATCGCATTTGAACCAACATGTGAATTTTCAATATCATATGATAATATTTGAGGTGTTCCCTCAATTCCTTATGGATCCCATCATCAGGACAGGTTTCTTATAAAAATGGGACCATTTTGTATGTATATCCTTTCAAATAAAAAAAGAGTAACAAAGTTTAAATAACATTTAGATACAACCGAATTGATAATCTCCTCCTTTTATTGAAGTCGGTTAAAAATAATTAAATGCCTCGGTGTTAATGCAAAAGAAAGAGATGTGAAATCTTGGAAATTGGATTTTATTTATATTTTTGGTAGTTTAGTAGTTATATTTTTGGTAGTTTAGTAGAGTAGTTTTTCCAGTATCCTCTTCGAAAGTTTAACTATCACGATCGTGCAATGTCATATCATAATATTAGTGTACCTAATGAGTAGTTTTTCTCCATTTTAGTCAACCCGGATGAAGTATACGATATATTACATGATGGCAGTCTTTCGGAGATAGAAGAATTGGACCAGGATGTACTTGAATTTGAGCCAAATAATTTATTCAACCAAACAGCGGAGGAAGGTCCCTCGGATGAAGAGCCTGATGAGAATGTTGCCATGGATAGCTCCCTCTTTTCACCAATGACTCCTCCGCCGGCGATGCAGTCACCTCCTGCATCGCTACCGAGTACTTCTACCCGAACGAGAAAGAATGCTCATCGAGGAAAGTCAGTTCCGACAGTAAAGAACATACGAGGTGAGAGATCGCAATCCGCTACAAGCGTACGAGGAATAAGATCAGCGTCTACACCTGGGAGTAGTCAGCTTTCGTCGCGGAAACGAATTTGAAAGCAGGTTCCATTTGCAGATAAGTCGCACTCTTAAGATGTTAAATAAATATAAATAGTTGTTAAATGACGGTTTTCTTTAACGAAAACTGAAAAACTATTTATTTTGTAACGAACAAATTAGAATCTCTCCAACAATTTCATCTACAAGATGATTTATGACTTATTCAGCATTATAAATATTTTAATCATAATAATAGGATTTCGAATTATCCATTATTAAATAAAAATTCCGGTGTTCGTGAAGTAAACCCAACCCAAATCGAAAGATGGAAGTTTGTCTATTGAGATCGCTGCCTAACGAATTAATTGTAATGGGGTCTTGTATTAGAATTATTATTTGAATTGAGAAAACTATTTTAAAAAACGTGACCGGAGGCCACAAACGATGAAAATTGCTAAGCAAACTTGAGGAGTCTGGTTTAGACGACTACTTTTCTGGTTTAGACGACGACTTACTACTTTTCTTTAAACAAAACTTAAGACGCGTTTTTCTTAAATCCATATTTTCCAGTTTTGCGCAGGTGAGGAAAAAAAAAATAATTGACGGATTGGGTTTGTCCCAAAAAAAATGAAAGCTTTTTTATATCTATTCTATATTCACAAAAAAACACGTTTTTATATTTTTTTAAATTAGTAAAACACCAAATTTTGAAGCGAAAATCGATTTTAGTTGATATTTTCAGTTCATCTGCAAAATTTATATATAAAAAATATTATCTTAGTTTATTTTTTTGTTTCAGGCAAAATTACGCTCGCTATTACTGCCGCAAGCAGATACCGTCATTTCTGCAGCTGTAAAACATTTGAAATCCAATATCTCCAAAAATGTTTTATTTTACTATTACAAAAAATATTTTTATCTTTCAAATGTTAATCAGACTGATATACAAAATTCATGATCAGATTTCAACTGTAAGTTAAAAATAAACATGAAAAACATATTTTTGTTTTGGCTTTCTAAACCAGGTTCCAAAAAAACGATTGATTTTGACAAAGTGTCCAATTTCCGTTGGTTCGGACTACGTGTATAACGTGTGTTATACACGTAGTCCGAACCAACGGAACAGATTAGACCAATTTAACACATTACACGCAAATATTAGATGTATTCGCTTCGCCTTTAGGGATTATATCGGGATTATTTATTATTATTTGAGATCTACACTAAGTACCTATTGTATACATACACAAGTGTTGTCGTGTATCGTCGGCGTTGTCAACAACCAATTGGACGCGCGTATAGTTTCAGGTGAACGAATTCAAGGTAGCGGACACAGCCGTAGATTATTACCTATTACCTATTATAACGCACGCTAATCTCCGTGTTATGGAAACATATTGACTAAAGAAGATTGACGCATACCTAGCGGATTCAGACAAACAAGACGTCAGCCTTGATAGGTCAGACTAAAAACGGGACGCGTTACTTAATGCAATGCCATGCTTACCAGATTCACGAAGGGGTATCAAATTTGGCGTGGAACATAGTAACAGGTAAAGAAGCAATGATTTACAGCTACGACCCAGAAACAAAGCAGCAATCAACCATTTGGTTCGTTCAAGATAATCCATACACAAGTAAAGGGGCGCCAATTGCCATGAAGCGGACGATGGCTTCTTTTTAAAAAAAAACAGGACACGTGGCCACTGTTGCTTTTTGAGAATTATCGTACCCTGAATACTGACTGGTACACGACTATTGGAACACCTTAAAGCAAGCGCAAACGCTGCATCATCTTGCACCATGACAATGCCAGCTGTTACAGGGCCAGACAGACAAGCAAATTTTTGAAGTCGAAAAACGTTGAGCCTTGTGACTTCTACTTGCCAGAAGAAGCTGTCGAAGAATATGAAAAAATGCTTCCGAGGTCACCATGGACGAGTGGAATGATTGTTATGAAATTAGTTTATACGTATTGAAAGATGAAATATATGAAACTCACGGAGAATATTTTAAGGAACAATAAGTTGATTTTTGGCCATTCATTTAATTTATCATATTCATTCCCGAAACATTCGTTATCCCCCTCGTATGTGAATATAATAATTACATATTCTAGTTATTGATAAAAACGAAGATGATGGAAAAGAGGATCGAACCTCCCCTGTAAAGTAAAACCATTCGTATAAAATAAACACTAATAAAATATATTTTAATAAAAATACTGAAAAACGTATTAAAGTCTCTCTTCGTGGTTATTTTCAGGACTCCTAAGTTGGCTTTATCAGCCGGGCTCTAATTTATCGCTATTCAGTAGTGTCATTTTCATACTATAGCATTCTAATAGAAAACGCTCTCTTGTAAGCGCTATTTGTATATTGTAAAAGCTATTTGTAAATAGTAAACTAATAGATGGTTACTGAAATGCGAACTGAAACGCTTTAAATTATTTAAAGTTTTGTTTCGATACAAAGAAAGAGTTACGTGAATGAATTAATGAATTAATGAATAAATGAATGAGAGTTAATGAATTTGAACAACATAAAAATCTATTAACAAATTCCACTATTTCAAGACAAAAATAGTGAACCATTTCAAGAACCAAGTTGAATAAGGTTTCATTCAGTAGACGCCACGTTCTACCGCGTATTTCCATATAACGGTTTAATCCTAGAAACAGAGTAATTCCCGGCCGGCCAATTGCTCCATTATTCAAATAAATCTATACAATATTATTCTCGGCACATCATGAAATGCACATATAAATTATGTGACGTCACAGTCCACTCTTAGTAAAGTAAATCCGTTTTACGTTTCCTTGTTATCGATGCTCGCTTGCAGTAAGTAAAACATATATACATGCAATAAATTGACGATTCACGGAATAATCGCAGTAGATATGTAACGAATACTGTTTGGTTACTTAAAACTACTATAAAGAAGCTTGATGAAATTGATACACAAGAATTTTTTCCTTAGGGGCCTTATCCATATACGAAACGCATTGTGGACCATACATATACGAAACGTGATTTAGGACCCTTTGACACCCCCCCCCCCCCGCCCTTCCCCTATGTAACTATGTAACTTAGTGTAACAAATTTGCTGTTTTTACTATACCGGCCTACCAATTAACGAGGTCGGTAGGACAGTAAAAAATATGAGTAAAAAGACGGATACATACATTTGGAACCCCCCCCCCCCCCCGAGACGATTAAGACCATTTCCAGACTGAAGTCTGTCTGTGTGTAAGTCTGTCTGTCTGCCTGTCTCCTGTGTGTGGGTGTGTATTCCTCCACGATAGCGCCCAAACGCTTTATCTGATTGAGCTGAAATTTGACATGCAGGCATCGTTTGATCATGGTAAAAGTTGATAAGATTGTGGTTGAAATAGGTCCACCAGAGGGCGCGCTAATAATACTCCAACTCTCTCCATTAGAGACTTGAAATTCGGTACACAGATGCCTTGTTGGACCAGATGCCTTGTGGGTCCAAATAATTTATTTAAAAAAAACACTTCATTTCTTAAAATTGCATAAAAATATGCACATCTAGAGACGGGCCAAATTATCGCCTAGTTAGATGTGCTATTGGCAGTAAAGGTCATGTAAGATGTGTTAAACATCCCTATACTAATTATTAAATAATTTATATAATTATTATAAAATTACATGACCTATGAATGAACTGTATACCTAATCCTATGTACCTAAATAAATAAAATAAAATAAATAAATGAAGTTGTAAAATTAAAAACAAAATTGGTTGGAATATCTCGTATATCTCGACACAAGTAATATTTTAAGTTCGCCATATTTAAGAATATACTACATATTTTTTGGAAAAATACCATCTTAATCCCCGGAAAATACTACAAATTTACTACGAATTAGCGCTCGGGGGGAGTTTGGGTGAGCGGGGGAGGGGGGGGGGGCGTTGGCAGGGGCCTATCTATTTACTGGGGAAGTCTTGGGGTTTTAAAAAAACACAACTTTTTTTTAATGAAACCGGTAAAAGTCAACCCCATATCGGATAAAAAAATGATTGTCGCCAATAATTACTACGGTGATTTTTGTTATATACGAGTAGAAGCGAATGACTCTTTTTAATAAGATGTCGACCCACAGAACTCGTCGTTGTGATGTCTTCCGCCCGCCGCATTGTTCAACCAATAACGCTTTATTCTTGCCGGTGCCCCGCGTATAATGCACTCATATGTGAAAATTGTAAATTGCTTTGATGGTATGCTTCTAAGTAAATCACAATTCAAGCAACTCACCTCTGCAAAAATAACGGACAATAAAAACCAAACTGAAATTAAAATAAAATATTTAAGGTATTAGAAGAGTATAACAAAATAGGTAAATAATTATCAATAAGTAGGAAACGTTTTTAGATTTATATCAAATAACTTAATGTAATATTGACTCTAGTACGTAAAACTGATGTAAATCTGTTGTTTTATCAAATAAAAAGAAAAAAAAATAAAAAAAATAAAGGTGGAGTGTCTGCACAATATCTATTTGAGGGATGTCTTTAGATTACGAAATTTCGATCACGTTAGCTGATATCTTGAGCATCGTCACTAGCTTTCTATTCGCAATCGAAGAAATTTGCATTGACGCTACTATACAACATCCTCCTTAACCCCAATTCGCTCTCCTATCTTAAGTAGACATTTCACTATTCTATTTACTTCACCTGCTCCTAGCACTCTTACCAAATTAAGACCTATCGTCTTCGATAGTGGACTGTTTTTCCATTCTTTCAGCGATCAGTATCGGTGTAAGACAGTTCCCCAATGGACCTATGTTATAGCCTCTCCTGTTCAGTTTATTCATAAGCTCGATTTCAGATAAATTGTTATCTAAATACCATCCTATCATCTTCAGTTGTATGCTAGCTTTAACGCCAATGACGATTCGAGTGCAATATCTGCACTAACCTTTTTATCGGCATGGTCTCACAATCATAGGTTTCGTCTTAACCCTTCTAAGACCCAGGATAGCTTCATTGGAAGTAGATTTGTTATTGCCAAATACAAAGGTTAAAATGTTCCCTGCAGGAATTCTTTGAAAGACCTAGGGCATAGTATTCGACGAGAACTATAATTACAATTATTCGCAGGTAAAGGAAGTTGGTCGCAAAATATTCGTTCCTTTAAGCGGGTGCAAAATTACCTATGTTTTTTAAAAGTTTTAAACTAGTGAAATATTATGCGGCGATGCTTGGGTATTCGCTTCTTTCCCCTCTCACTCTTCCTCCTCTCCTCCCTCCCCAACCCATATACCCTATGTTACTCACCGTTCCTTCAGCTATCGCGATTCAAAAAATCACATCGGATTATAGGTCCCTTTCAACTTTCTATTTTGGTTTTATAACATTTTCATGGCGATCGGTTGAACGGTATAGAAGTTGATGCCCTGCAGCGCCATCTGGTGGCGAGTTACAATACAGTTAATATCGCGAAAATATTATGCGGGCTCAAATGTCTATGTAAACCAACTTTCATGGCGATCGGTTGCACGGTATATAAGTTGACGTGCTGCAGCGCCATCTAGTGGCGAGTCACAATAAAGTGGATAGCGCGAAAATATTATGAGCTCAAATGTCTATGTATACAAAATTTGGAATAACTGCAGTATAGGAACCTCTCACCAAAAAAAAAAAAAAAAAATATACACTAATAGATTGTAGCATTTTAATGCTAAATCTGGAAGAAAATTGTGTCGGTCGCTATAAATAAGCGAGATATAGGCATTCAAACTTTAAATTTTATATGTAAACAAATAGCCTAAAATGGCCCAAAATAAAATTCACCCCGCTATATTCACCACGCTGATTCCGAATCTTCCATAATTTTTATTCGATCTCAATAAATAAGCGAGATATAGGCGTTCAAATTTGTTATCCCAATGTCAACAAAGTTTCGGCCATTTTGTTTGTACTTACCGTGTTGACACTTTCGAGTATATCGTAATATCGATAACAATTAGCGATATTACAGAAATTATGACAATTTGGAGAGTTTTAAGATTAATTGAAATATGTTGAACAAAAGCGATTGGAAAAATACATATTTTCGCGCAAATTAAAAAAGGGCACTATTTTCGATGTCTTTTCAATGACTTTGCGTATTGATGACAGAAGATATCCTGAAATGTCGTTTGTTTCAGGTTACCTTTAGTCATCAATACACCAAATTTCAAATGTTCGTAAAATCTACGAAAATTGTCCAATTGTTTTAGATGATCGCTAACACATGGTGTTAATTTGATATTGAAGAAATTTAGTTTGTTTCAGTTTACCTTTTGTCATTCTTATGTTAATATCAATAGCGCCGCAGGCAAAATTTTTTTTTCGAATTTCTTTTGTCTGCGGTGTTAATTTGATATTGAAGACATTTCGTTTGTTTAGTTACCTTTTGTCATTATCACCAAAGTCATTTAGTAAAAACCTTGGAAAAAACGAAATATCGCTAACACATTGTTATGTTAACTTCAATAGCGCCGCAGGCAAAAATTTTTTTTCGAATTTCGCGCGAAATTCGAAAAAAAATTTTTGCTTGCGGGGATATTCAGATATTTAGGAATTTTCTATTGTCATGTTAACTTCAATAGCGCCGCAGGCAAAAATTTTTTTTTGAATTTCGCGCGAAATTCGAAAAAAAATTTTTGCTTGCGGGGATATTCAGATATTTAGGAATTTTCTATTGTTTCAGGATACCTTTTGTTATCAAAACGCAAAGTCATTGAAAAAACCCTCGAAAATAGACTATTATTTTTTAATATCGCACATGTTTTTTCACGACCATGCCATCATTTCTCTAAAATCGCGAATTGTTATCGATATTAGAGAACTCGCGGTATATCGACTAAGTATATTCCGACACTACTTCTGAAGCAATATGGCCGTCTTTTTGACGTTTAGTATGCAAATTTTAAATGCCTATATCTCGCTTATTTATTGAGAGCGACAAAAGATTATTGCAGATTCGGAATCTGCGTGGCGAATATAGTCCGGTGACGTTTAAAAATCAAAAATCCAGGAGAGGTTCCTATACTGCAGTTATACCCAAAATTTTCAAGGTGATCGGTTGCACGGTATATAAGTTGACGCGCTGCAGCGCCATCTATTGGCGAGTCACAACAAAGTGGATAGCGCGAAAATATTATGCGTGTTCAAATGTCTATGCATACAAATTTTCATGGCGATCGGTTGAGCGATATGGAAGTTGATGTGCTGCAGCGCTATCTAGTGGTAAGTTACAACAAAGTGGATATAACAAAAACCTTCTCCATGAAAAAAAAATACTCGTATATGTCCCAACTTTCATGGTGATAGGTCAATAAGGTCTTTCGGACAGGTTTCAGAGTTTATTAAGCTCGAACAGACAGATATAACAACATCCAATTTTATATTTTTACATAGATAAAGCATACATAGCACTTCCCTCTAGCGACTATAAATTAAGCTGATGTAACGTAGTCGGATGCGAACAAGGAACTTCAACACAAATTAGAAAGAATTCAAAATTTTGGCATATGATTAATTTCATCCTATCTCCAGATCGACACATGTCCACCTTTCGCAAACCAATCGAAATGCTTACCATCGGAGACTCTACAATTCTTTATATTCTTAACTACTGTTTCGTGTCCTCCACTGACTTTATGATCTATCTTCGCAACTGTCCTCCCACGGCCTCCTACTACACTCACAAGAAAATATTTGTTAGCAATATCTCAGTATTCTTCGATCCTTATCCCCATGTCCTTTGCAGTACAGTCATCTTGCCACTGGAATTCTCTGCCTTTGCATATGTCAATCAGCTTCCCTCGGTATGTTTTAAAACAGCTGAAATCCCATTTACTAGGTAAGTAGGTTGCAAATGACCTTCTCCTTAAAAATCAGTTTTACTCACCATAAATCAAAGTCCCAACCGCCCTCCCCCCTCCTCCTCCCGCAAATCCCTTTGTTGCAATTCACTCTAACATAGTTTATTTACTGTCTAATTTATATATTTAAAATATCATATGTAATTTAAGCTATATTAAGGTAACGTTTAAAATTTCGTTACGTATGCTTAACTTTTATTTTGTGTACCTGCCACAACATAATAGTCACAAGAATCCTGGCGAATTGGCCAACATATATTGCTACGAGGCAACATGAACCTATTTGATGTACGATACAGTATTTCAACAACAACATTTAATAATGAGATAATAATGAGAGAGTTGGCAAAGAGATATTTTTGAAAAAAATATATATTTTAGATATATTCTGAATACTCTTGCTTTTCTGTCTTGCTTTTACTTTTATTATTTTTTGTAGTATGTGTTTGAACATTTTATTATTAATATCACTGGACTCCCAATTGTTACGTAATTAATTTATAGAATTTAATACTCCTTCTGCGACATTTCATTATCATAATTTTTTTTATTTGACCATACGCATATTTTGAAATAATTATCTATTAATCTTGGATTATTTAACTTTTTCTTTGTTAGACTTGCTTTTATTATCAGCATGTTTTAATTATTATCCAAAGCAATGGTTCATTATATTTATTAGTTTTTTATTGCTTAGGTATATATTAAGTATATATTCATTATTATGTTTTTAAAAAAGTGGTATAATATAAGTCTCTACTATTAATCTCCTTATTACGATATATGTAATTAACGCTAGGTAACTACGTATTTACTTCAATTAATATAAATACGTATTCTAATATATTGTTTTGTTTTTATAGAAATTCGTTCGTTCACGTAATAAATAACTGTGACGTTTATTTATGATACACTTCCGTGGTATTGTTGTTGCTATTATCAAATTATGAGTTCTCTGCGAAAAATCGTCACATTATTATGCACCGTTATCAGTTTTCACCGTTATCAGTACCTATCACATTATATGCATCGCATTATCAAGTGAACTTGCTACTGATTTCACAAGAACATTCTCTATTAGACGACGCTGTTACTCCCCTTGAAGTGAAATGCTGTAATACAAGATGAACCAATCATATCCCAATAGCTTTAGGTATATTACTATTTTGGTAAAGCATTGTATTTGTACGGCATACAGCAACTCTCTTTAAGACTCTATGGTTGACAGAAAAAGGTTACCATAGAAAGATGAGTCTGCTATAGTGTAAATTATCGAACTTAACCTTGGCTGTAATTTTTGTTTAGCAAAGAGTTTTATTTATATTATTTTACCGCGTGAAGTTGTTGGCATCTGTTTAAAGACGTTTGAAGTTAAATATAAAGGTGACGTTTAAAGAAGGTGCACCGACACACTTCCTTCTAGACAACGGTATTTACAACAACGCTGAAACGTCGAGTGCAACGAACTTCACTCGGTAAAATACGTTTCAAATTAATTTATAATTATTGATATGTATGTATAAAAATAATCATCCACGATAAATTACATCAAAGATGAACCAAATCGGATTTCCGATAAAATTTTGGACATATTCATTAGTTCCTACACAAACTGGCGTTTTGTCTACACCAGTGGTTTTCACCCAGTGTGCCCCGGAACAATGGTGGGCCGAGAGTATCCTTCTGAGGGGCTACCAGATATTCGACTTATTCTTTATCATGTAAGGAACTGCAACTTTTACATTTGTGGACTGACTGAGCAATGAAACATAGTGCACAAAGTTGGCTTTCGTAGTGAAATTGTTTGAGCATCTTAATAAATTAAATACAGGGGCGAAATGTGAATATGCTGACATAATCTGGTGCAATGAAATGTTTTGTCAATAAATTAATTCTATGGAAAGGCAAAGTCAATAAAGACAACTTTTCCATGTTTCATTATACAAGGAGAGATGTAGACTCGAAAACGGTGTCTGTGAGGCTGTTCATAATTACTTAATGTTATACATTACCCATGCATTTGGAATATAGGATAAAGGTTGGTAATTCGGTGATATCGGTAATTCAGTAATAATTTGTTTGAAATAGTTCTATATATTACCCCGCGAAACCGCGAAGTTTGTGATTAGGCTCGTTGCATTAGAGTGGGAAAGGACGAATGCAACGATCCTAGTCACAAACGCCGCGTCTCGAACCATTTCAAACAAATTATCACTGTGTTACTGATATCACCGAATTACCAACCTTTACCCTACACTTGGTTTACTAAAAAAATGTACCAAAAATTAGCTTTCGGCGAGACGTATATTATGGTTTTCCGACAATTGGAATTTGTTCATTTTCAGATTTTAGTTAAACCTCTCATTCATTTTATTTTGACATAATACGTCGGTATCCATAATATAGCTTATTCAAAAATTAAACCAAGTATGTTCGTTTTTATGCCTTCTTAACTTCCTCGTTAACAACTGGTATAGTTTGCAATTTTAGCATGACCATTTCTAGAAGGTACTTCTCTAGCACGACCTTCTCTAGACCTCGACTCAAATTAAGGACGAATTTCTAGTTAAATAACTGGTTAAATATTCGGTGAAAACTTGATAGACTTAATTTTATGGATATTTTTATATAGATTGGATATTAAAAGAACGTCTAAAGTGTAATATTGCTATATAAATATAGGTAGCATTTATTTATAAAAAAATCGCCGTCGGCGCTAATCTCTACGCGCCCCCAAATCCGCCCTTGTGCCGGGTAAATCGACTAGACTAAAAGTGTGCCGTCACCAAGAAAAGGTTGAAACCACTGATATAACTATGTCAATCAAAAAAATGCATGAAGCAAACATGGTGTTTAGTGAATTTTACTGAATGTTCTCTGGCAATTTATTGAATGTTAATTTGCCTAAATTGAATTGCGCTAACAATACCTGAATATGCTGAATGAAATTATTTTTTTCCAAACGTTATCTGAGTGTAAAATCTTTACTTAGGATAATGATGTGAAAAATAGTATATCATCAAAAGATGCGCAATGCTATCAATCTACTGATGTACTCTTATATCGTTAATTGTTTGGATGTAGATTCTGAAGTATTTTGAAAAAAAATACGATTTTATGTTTTGTGTATAACGGACGCTCTCTGCATCTCTCATGGTCAAGGCATTGTTGGTCGAAATATCGCCTTATATCAAACATACACGTCTCGCATCAAACCGTTTGACAAACAATATTTCATTTTATTATTTATTTAACAGCAAAAGAATATAAGCTACGAAAAAACTTTAAAAAAAAAATTATATTCCTGTTAATTGAGATAAAATTATAATTGAATTCTTTCGTTTATTATATTTAAACGATTTGTAAAAAAAACAAGAAATGAAAATACAATATAATTATTGTATTGACTAATTCGTGGCGACTTTCGCCCACTGTCCGACAGGGAGACCATTGTGAACGTGCCAAAACATTTTTTTTCGACATGAGGACAGAAGTATCCACTTTCAACCCCCCTGAGACGATTAGAACCATACGCAGATTGAAGTCTGTCTGTATATCTTCTGTCTGTCTGTGTGTCTGTGTATGCATGCCTCCACGATAGCGCCCGAACGCTTAATCCGATTGAGTTGAATTTGGCATGCATGCATCATTTGGTCATAGCAAGAGTTGAAAAGGCTGTGGTTGAAATAGGTCCACATGGGGGCGCGCTAGTCATATTTCAATCTAGAAATATTGGACTTAAAGACTTGGAGTCTTGTTGGGCCGAAATCACATTGTGAAATGTTTGGTTGGAATATCTCATATACAAGCAACACTAATATCCACCCGAATATTCAAATTGCGCCATACATTTTAATGAAATATTTACGCTTCATGCGGCGCGGTTTGTTTCTCGGCTAAGGGCCAACAGATAGAACGGAACCCAACCGGGTTCGTCTGCCGACCGAGAGAGGGCGCTCATCGATTTGATTTATGAAATTAATATTCAGATAAAATTAGTCCTTGGTCATTTTCCGGAAAAATCTTGGGATGACACAACAGTTTTTTAATATTTGTCCTTTGTTGACATTGGTCCCGCCCGCCGCCCGCGTTTCGGGGCGATACGTCGCACCAATTAATAAATGCGACGTAACAAAATTAAATAAAAACGGGGAATTTCGCGCGGTGTGTGTTTTCCGCGCTAAAACAAACGATTATTCCGCATAATCACCAAGTCAATTCCATGAAGATGGCAGAATTACTCAAATACGAAATCGACAATTTGAGATATGAACGACAGTACAAAAATGTCACCACGAAATCAAAAAATATGATAGAAAACACTGTCAAAATTTCAAGAAATACATCAAGTAACATAAACAAATTCAACAATCAAAACTCCGACGTACAAGCAAATTATTATTATTTTGACAAGTCGACTCGACAAATATTATCGCAAAAATAACATAACGTTGTACCAACTGCATGCCAAAACTACCTTCCGAGAGGACAGCCACATCCCATTCAGCATCAACAAAATGTCAATTATCACCAAGGTCAATATTTCTACTCTAAAGAAGAGGAAGATGACAGTGTTGCCAGCTTGCACAACACACATACGTACTATGGAAACCGAAATTTTTAGAAGAGCATTCGACGAAATCGATCCCCGATGACAATATGATAAACAAGAACCCGTTGAAAATGGACTGCAATAACGAAGAAACGACAACAACTAACATTTCCATCGTAAACTACAACATACAGGGTTTAAAAGCATATAATAAACTAGAAGATCTAGAATTATATTTTCAAGAAATGCGTATGTATGTAAATATAATATGTCTTACTGAGCACTGGGCTACAAAAAATAACGGAGTACAAATACAAATGAATAATTTTACTGTAGCTAGCTTATATAAAAGGAGCGCACATATTAGGGGAGGCACCTGTATTTTAATTAGGAATAATATTAAATAGGAAGAAATACAAAACTTAGATAAATATAATATCGAGATGGTATTCGAAATATGTGGTTTAGATATTCGAGACAGAAATTTAATTGTATGTATTATGTATTTATAGGTCTCCTAAGGAAAATGTTGATATATTTTTTAAATCAGCTACAACTAGTCTTGAATAATCTCAGAAACAGTGTAATTAGGAAAAAAAATATTATCGGTGCTGATTTTGTATTGACATACTAAAAGAGTCCACTGATAAATTAAAATTGACATTCTTACTGCAAACATTTAACATACAATTTACAGTACTCGAACCTACTCGAATAATGGGACAATCTAGTACCGCAATAGATAATATAGCTTGTAATTTCTTAGATCATAATATAACTATTTTTAACCCCGGTTTGTCAGATCATAAAGCCCAGATTATGAACTTAAATTTAAAAAACAACAATATTTATGAAAATTGTTGTCACATGACTGCTAGAAGGATATATTCAAAAGATTCCCTAGAAAACTACAGTAACGCGTTAAAAGACATAAAATGGAATCAATGATACAAAGAGTATTCTTGAGAACTGTTCAGATTTTATATGGAAATTAAATTACACATTAAACCAAACAATACCGCTTAAAAATAATGTAGTTAATCCTATACATGAAAACAAATGGATATCAACTGGAATCAAAATTTCATGCAAACGAAAAAGAGAGTTGTATATACATTCTAGGACTTCTCGAAATACAGTAGACATAAAAATGTATAAAACTTATAGTAAAACATTAAAAAGTGTTATACAAATGGCAAAAAAATGTACTATGACAATAAAATCGCTAACTCTGACAACAAGCCAAAGGCTATGTGGCAAGTCATAAAAGAAAACACCAACAAAGTAAATTCACAGATAGAAAAAAAATATAGAACTAATTATAAATGATACAAAAATTACAGAACCTAGTCAAGTAGCAAATGCATTGAATAATTTCTTCATCAGCATCGGAAGTTCGAAAACTAACCTACAAGCATCTCAACCTACTTTTTCATTATGCTCCTCTGTACCATCTTTCTATATTTCACCTGTTTCTGTTGAAGAAGTACAAACAATTATTAAGTCATTAAAAAATACAAGTTCTTGTGGCGTTGATGAAATACCTGTATGCATTCTAAAATATTGCGCGGATATTCTTGCTATACCAATTACCTACTTAATTAATCAATCGTTTTCAAATGCGTACTACCCTCAGATATTAAAATCAGCGATTGTGAAGCCCTTATTTAAAAAGGGCGATCGGACTAGTATAAATAATTATAGGCCTATTTCTTCTTTCAAATATATCAAAAATCTTCGAAAAAGCAATGGCAAACCGACTTCTAAGCTTTCTTGATGAACACAAAATCTTATGCAAGGAACAAAATGGATTTCGAAAGGGAAAGTCAACTACACGCGCAATATATGACCTCTTTACAGAAATACTGCATGGAATCGACCATAAAAAGACACCAATAGCTGTATTTCTAGATCTATCTAAAGCTTTCGATAGCGTATCCCACAATAAACTATTAGATTTACTCAATGCTGTTGGGATAAGGGGTCGAACAAATGAGTGGTTTAAATCTTATCTCTCAAACAGGCCACAAAGTGTAAAAGTTAATGCTATAAAAAACCGCAAAATTTTTGAACAGTAGGTACTCGAATGAGAGGGTCATTAAACCTGGTGTCCCACAAGGGAGTATTTTGGGGCCACTTCTTTTTCTACTCTACATAAATAATCTGCCAACTCTGATAAAGGATAAATATGTTTTATTTGCTGACGATACCTCCATCATTTTTCAAAACAATCCATTAACCTCACCAAAAACTCTAATTGAAGATTCTCTTGTTACCATATTAGAATGACTGAGTTCATTAAATTTGTACGTAAATGCAGAAAAAATGAAAATTATACAATATCGCCCAAGTCAACTGCAGCCCAAGACCTTAATATCATCCTTAATGGAAAAATAGTAAAAACTGTGAGCGGGACTAAATTTCTTGGGATCGTCACTGATAAAAACCTTAACTGGAAACAGCACGTCCAACTTTTATGTTCAAAATTAATTAAATATATATACATTCTTAAATTTTTTAAACATATAACATCAGTAGAGACTCGCCTAACAACATATTATGGCTACGTATATCCGCATCCAAAATACGGCATCATAATGTGGGGCAACTCAACAGAAGTCCAACGAATATTCAAAATACAGAAGTCCTGTGTTCGACTTCTAAACGGAGTAGCGCCAGACACTTCCTGCAGGCCGCTCTTCGTTAGCATGTCTATGTTGACTGTGCCCTCTCTGTATATACTGGAATGTTGTGAATTCATTAAAAATAATCCCGATATTTACTCCTTACTAAGAGATGTACATTCAAGGGCTACGAGGAATAGAAACCTCATAAATTGTCCCTCAATGAGGACAGAAATGTGTAAAAAGGGACCCGAGTTCTGTTGTATTAAATATTTTAACGCTATTCCACAAAATATCAAATCAATGCAACAACCAGGATTCAAACAGACATTAAAGCACTGGCTCAAAAATAAATGCTATTACAGCGTGAATGACTTTTTAAACGATAATGACAAATAAATAATATAACATATTTTTATTGTAATTCTCCAACATTTTAAACTCTAAACATGTATATTTAATTCTGTCTCTAAATCTGACAAACCGTAGATAGCCTAATAATTCCAGATTGATATTCTAATTTTAAAACAAACTGACATTTGATTTATATATAGTAATGGAAATTTACTAAATTTGTAGATAATGGTTCTAATTATTAATTTGTTAATACCTATGTCTAAAACGTAATATTTTCGGATTTGTTTTCATTCAACTACGAAGTGAACATATTTAAAATCGAAGACTATCGCGGTTGTTTGACATTATAAATAGGATAGAAAACGAATTTACCGCGTGAAATTTGTAGCACCCGACGTTTCGGTGACGTTGTAGCCGCCGTTGTCTAGGGTAGACTGAGTCTACATACAAAAATGCATATTGTACGCCTGATTGGTAAACTGTATAGCACATATAATAGTACCTATCCATTTTGTACGACCTACTTACAGTTCACAATAAAGAATTATTATTATTAATTATTATAAACTGCCTAGAGGTAACTACTAAATATACCAATAATGTATCCACCCGTAAAGAAAATCTGAAGCCGGATCGCTGCAAACAATTTATATATATAAAAATGAAATGCTGTTCGTTGGTGGTTAACCGTATTAGGTTGAAAGGCTGAACCAATTTGGCAAATATTTTTTTTTAATGTTCGCAGTTGTCCAATAACGGAAAAATTGGAAACGTTGCCTGAAAAATGGAAAATCCGGAAAAAACTGAAAGTGTATTTTTTCTACTCCCGATTCGAACGATGGATATCCGTAATTCTTTTTTGATTAGGAACGACATATTAGGTTGATTCTTTTTATGTTTTGATCGTTATGCTCTCGGGATGGAAATATTCAAATCAAATGTATTCAGTTGAAAAAAAATCTGGAAGATTTTGAAAGAAATCCGGGAAAACGCATTCCAGCGTAATTTAAAATAAAATTACATATATTTATAATTTTGTGTTGTTTCGCGATATGCCCAAAAAATGTAGCTACTTTATTTAAATTACAATTTATTTATTTCGGTGTAGATCCGTATTATGAAATGTACGACAGCCCAACTGCTGCTATACTCCGATATGTCAAGATATATTACTTGG